>CAOKYR010000101.1:0-16791 GCA_948473455.1 Teleiodes luculella | reverse complement strand
ATTCGTTTCCATTTGAAATCGCGTGATTGAGCGGCGCTATGATTGGCTAGATTTGAAATTGCAAATATGTGCGTAAACTTCATCTTTATTGAAGTACAGATGTAGTGGAGGTGAAAGGTGGGGTGGAATCGGCGACACCGGATTTCATACGGACGGCGCATTATCGCTATTCTAACCTCTTTTAAATGTTCTGTGGTTACAAGTGAAGCTAATAAAAGCGTGTTAATAACATACCGTGTCCGTTGCCGGTGAGCCGTGGCTGTCTGTTCTGCTGGTTGTCTATCTCTATGGAGTTGGGTCTGGCGGGCTGCGATGTCGGCGGCCGCGCGTTCGGCGGCGTGCGGTATGTGCCGTCCGGCACGCTCGCTGCAAACATTGTACTACATAAGCCACACAATACCGAATAGTTAGTCCCCACAGAAGGACTACTAGTGATACCTAGCTCGGTTACAATAAAGTGCCCCGAAGTAGCTGCCTCTCTTTCTATCGCGTATCGCGTCATTCCCGCCTCTCTACTGACACTATTAGTACTCCATTGCCCATAACAACTCCCCCAAATATCTTGGCGTCCTGTTAGACAGATCTTTAACTTTCAAGAATAATTGTGACAGTTTGAAACGAAAGATACACAGCCGTAACCATTTACTGCGGCGTCTTGTACACACTGAGTGGGGAGCCGCACCGCAGGTGTTGCGGACTTCTGGTTTGGCGCTAGCATTTTCTGCCGGCGAATTTGCGTGCCCCGTATGGGGCCGCTCTACTCATGCTAAGCTGGTGGATACAGCCTTAAACGAAACATGCCGGATTATTACAGGCTGTTTAAAGCCAACCCCGGTGAAACTGCTGTATACATTGGCTGGCATAGCGCCTCCAGAGGTTCGCAGAATCGTGGCAAGCTCGCTGGAGAGGGCTAAGTTGGAAGACGACATACGGCACCCCCTACCTGGGCATGAGCTACCGCCGCAAAGACTAAAAAGTCGAAAAAGCTTCCTAAAATGCGTAAAACCCCCCACGGACGTGCCCTCTCAAGCGAGACGCAACTTGTGGCGTGCTCGAACACCACTCCCAGATCCATATGTTCCGATCTCTGAGAGCCTCCCGGCTGGACATAGACTGCCATGGCCAATCTGGAAGTCTTTAAATAGACTTCGGACTCAGGTTAGCCGCAGTAAGGAAAATATGTTCAGGTGGGGATTTTCGGAGAACCCAAATTTGGAGTGTGTGTGTGGGACGGTGCAGTCTATGGCCCACCTAGTGTCCTGCCCTGCTTGCCCTGCCACCTGCTCGCAGCAGGACCTGATGGATGCCACAGATAATGCAGTTGAAGTGGCTAAGTTCTGGGCCAAAATTATCTAAGAAATTTGTCATCGACACGATAAGAAGAAGAATTAGTACTCTACTAACGCCTCTCGGAGAGGAGCATCCAGCCGATCATACCTGAACTAGGGAGTGAGATACCTCTGGTAAAGCTTATGAGATATATTAACGAGCTTACCATAAGATTATTAAGCTATAAAATGTCTTATAAATGTTACAGTGAAAACTTAAAATCACAATATATTACATTAGTTAAATTACACCAGAAATAAAAACCTGCTCTAGGGCCGCAACATTTTTTTTGTGTTTTTGGGCTAACGCTATTAAAATAAATTTATAAAAATGCAGCAATATAATTAAAATTATCAGCAGATTTTCTATTTTTCTGGTCAGGCTTTACAAATTTGAGGTATAAAATATGAAGTAGGATTATATAGGCCGTATATAGGACAGGCAACAACCTACCAACCAAGCTAACAACCCTTCACAAAATTATCATCATTTTAGCCGAAAGTCGTCTACTTCTGATCTGAGTTCCGGATCTGGAGATCGTTGTTGTTGTCTACAACGACCATTCTAGCACTACTCGCACCCAACATTTAACAATTCGGTTAATATGACGGATATTATCATGCCTTATAAACCTAGTGCTGTTTTAGCCACACCAGAATGAGAAGCAATTGGCTGAAAATTATTATTATTATAGTTCTAGCCTTAAGCATATTTTTTATGGATGGCATGTTCATTGTAATCATTATTGGCTGTTCTTACTAAATAAATAGATGGCTTACTCTGGTATACAGGGTCGGGGCGGTACTGTTCGATGTTGTAATGCCTCAGTTGGTTGGGCTGCATAATGTGTTCCCCTCGCTTAAGGGCGATGTCCTTTTGTTTCTCTCGTGTGGAGTGCAGCGCGCGTATACGCCGCGTGCCGCGACTGTCGCCGCCGCTGTTGCTGCGTGGCTGCCGAACCTGGTAATATTGTCAAAATTAATTATGAAACAATACCAATTTAAAGGATATCATTCACTTTTCATACAATGTTGGACCAAGGATAAGGAAAGGGAGATTGTTATTTACCCTGAATAAACCAACAACCCGTATCACTTTTATCTGCGTTATTTCCTTATTGAATGCCTGGTATCAATTGCTATCTTAGTAATAAGACCGCCTTATGATTCTTATGTTTTGATCCAAGTTGTACGAATCTAGAAGATATAAGTTACAACTACAATTTTTTTTTCATTGTGTGTACCTTATTTGGTCACTAATTTATTCTGTACTGTAAATACACAATTTTATCGTAATTGCTGCCTGCTACATAATATACAGATCATTGTACATATTTAAAACCCTTAGCACCATCGACTGCTAGGGTTAAACAAAACAGTGATTGCAGTGTAGGTATGTTTTGAAATCCATCGATTGCAAAGCTAAGGCAGCTATTTCATTGGCGGCAAAGTCAAAAGACGAAAGGGACGCAGTTATGTGTTAGAATGAGATACAAATACACCGCGCATTGCGCATAACTGCGTCTTTTTTGTTTGTTGTCGCTGTCGCCAGTGAAATACCTGCCTAACTAAAACAAACACCAACCTTCTTCCCCCTATCATGTTGAATCCTCTCGGTATCCTGTAGCATCTCCCGGCGCCACAGCTCGAAGAAGTAGTCGGGATCCGTGTAGAACTTTCTAGCATCTTTGCCGTCGTCTCTGAACTCGTTAAGCATTTCGAGCGGCGGCGGGCGGTCGCAGCGGGCGTAAGTTTCCAACATGGCCGACGGCATACTGTTGCGGGAGAATAGCTGCTGCTGGAACGACCGCGCGGAGCGGAACGCTTTGCGCATCTGGATGTCTTGGATGGATACTGAAATTTAAATGTTATGTGCGGTGAATAAGGTGCATATTTTAAATCATTTAGGGGATAGGCACTGTACAATCATAAAGTGGTTTGTTGACAATCTTCTATACTATAATAAAACTGAAGAATCGGCGTTTCTGGACATAGATTTGTTGTCAAAAAACTGATTGTAGGTGATGAAGGAAGTGTAACTGAACATAAAAATACAAGGTTTGAAAAAAATGTCCGTGTGTCTGTTTGTACATGCTAATCTCTGGAACTACTGGATGGATTTTAATAAAACTTTACATTAATATAGCTTTTACATCAGAATAACACATAGGCTACTTTTTACCGCGGGAAAATACTTTTTTCCCACGGGAAAACCTGTTAGTATCCGTAGAAACTGTTGACACACATATATAGTACAGGTGCAGTCTAGTTTGGGGTCAGAGGGCCGTGAGTGCGATGTCCCATATCTTTATCATTTATTTATTGATATAGATTAAAGAAAAATACTGACGAACAATATAATATCGAAATAACAGTGGCTTATAGCTTGGCCATTAAGTGTAGAAATTAATTAAAGAGGAACTAAAATGTTTCCGCAAATGACAACACCAAATCTGTTGTCAAACGTCAGTCGATTTGTCAAAATTCAAAGAATTTTTGACTCATTCGACATTTGTTTGTGATTTCTGGATAAATATACGTTTTAGTCAGTGAATTGTTGTTAGAAATAGGTAAAACGATAAAAAGTGGCACCAGAGAAGTAATATATAATGTTTTTAAAAGATGTTTGGCGGAATACCATGCCGGGAAACTTCTCACAGAATTGGATGACCTTTAGAAACGAGTTGCTTCTATGACAGGTATATATACACTCTAATTCTATATGAAATACGTAGTTCGCGATATAAATTACAATATTGTTAGTTAAATAAGTAAGCAAAATCACGACATCGATGTTTTCTACGGATTAATCTAATTTGAGAGGTTATGTTTACATTCGAGAAAAGAAGCTTTATATTAGCGCGACTGCATAATTTTGGTCGTTACACACTACATTATAATGTTTTATTTTGATTACAGGAAAATCGGAAAGTACTGTCCGACGCTTGATTGATGAAGGGCACAAAAGCGGTGGCAAGTTTTCAACGCCTGCAAAGCATAGATTAGGCCGCCCGAAAAAAAATTAGATGACTTTACCATCTAAAATATAAGAAATCTGAAATGGAAATGGGCTGGCACATGTAATCAGAATGGAATAAATGGACGAGTAAAAATAACTAACTGGATACCAAGAGACAAAAAAAGAAAAAGAGGCAGACCAAGGAAGCGCTGGGAAGATGTCTTCAAGGAAAAGTGTGGCCCGTACTGGTTCTCCATAGCGAGGGATAGAGAGGAATGGAGGAGACTGAGGGAGGCCTACGCCGAACAGGCGACTTTCATAGAATGAAATAACAATGAAGAAATAAGAAATATTTTTTTACTAAGCATGCTAAATTAAAATAATAAATTTAATAATGCAATGCAATCTATGAAAGAATAAAGGCTCATTTTATTTTATTTTATTTATTTTATTTCAGGTTAAAATAACCCATTTGTACAATAGTACCAATAATTTATAAAAACACATTAGTAGGAAAATAGCAAAACAAAATTAAATACCAAGTCATGTCATACATATAATAACAGAATGTTAGATTTCACTTTTTGTTCGCACTCTGGTGCACTCACAGCCAGTGTCTCAGCAATTTCGAATTATAAAAAAATACAAGTATCAAATTCATTAAGGTCCTAGTATAGATGTTGCCATGCAAACGATAGTAGCGCCCCCCTTTTTTGTCAACACTTTATGGTCAAGCTATACGTTATCTTTCACGTAACACGGTTAGTTTTTCTATATTATTTCCTTTAAAGTGCATTCTATGTTTTATGTTGGTAAATTATCCATGTAATTGGCTGGATTGCATTGTTCGTTTCCTCGATTTCTAAAGTAAGCATCTAAGTGTAACCAAACAATTACTAAACAAACAACATTAACGTTTATATAAGTAGTAAATAAAATAACTAGATAATTATTTGTAATAAATCATTCAACAAGCCGATGAACTGATCTTTCCTTATTCTCTTCAAGGATGAAGATTTTTTAAATTTCAATAATGTTGGGATATTACTTCTATACTATTATTACTTCGTGTAGTTGTGTAGGTATATCAAAATACAAGTTGACATGAGTCAGTCGTTCCGATTTAATTACTTCCTTTCAGAGCAAAATAGTGTGAGAGATTATCTTGTTGCCGACAGACATTTAAACACAATAAAAGTAATGCATGTCATAAACAGTGCTTATGGTTCAAAACATTTGATAGAATGTCCCTATTGTCCAAGAGAGATGGAAAGCCTGCCTAAAACGTTTCTGTACAAGAAACTGAGACAATAGATACGTCTCATGTTATTGTAAATGCTGTGAGAAAGCCGCCATATTGAATTCTCCAAAAATGAAACCACATGGTACCCCAATTTCAAGGCTTTCTTTAAGGATCTCCATGAAAGAAAGAAACAAAAATATTTATTTTCCACACATTGTAACACATGAAACATAATCTGGAATAAAAATAGAGTACTCCAGGTCGAATATTCACGACACTGATTTTCAGCCAGCACCTGAGTGCACTATGATATGATCGGCCTACTTGGCATTTGGCACTCTATGTTTTATTTAAATACTTCAATCAACTCGAAAATAGATATTTGTCTGTACAAAATTAGTAAAAATAATATCTTTAGACAAAAGACAATAAAAAATTACAGTTCTTTTTCTTAATCAGACGGATGATCCTCAGGTGAATCATAAGTTGGGTGAAGTAATACACCGGCTTGTAAAACTAAATAATACACTTTTAAACTATTGAAGTTAGAGATTTGAAATGAAAACCGTTTTATAGCAAAGTTTGTCAGCATTCTTTGAAAATTACATTTGTAACATTTCGAGTCCTTTTTTTTATTTCGTGTACTAAAAAGTTATTTTAAAAGTATGATACTTAGTTGTGCAGGCCAGTGTAGCTAGGTCACATCACAGGTCGGACACTCCATACAGCAAACGCGTTTTGACAACCTACTTCTTTTTGAATAACAACTGAATATCAAGTACAAGTCAAATATTGGCACGCTATGTAAAACACCCCAGAACACCCCCAGTAGAGCCCCGCGGCGCCTGCGGAGTGCTATCGGGCGCGGGCGGTTCGGTGAGTGTCCTTTTTGCACGGGTTAGTACTATTATTTTGTTCTGTGGCTGGGTCTAACTTACCTTCTTCGACGCCGGAGTCAAGCTGCGTGACCTTGATAGCCAGCCTGTCTATCCTCGCTTGCAGTACATTCGTCCGCTCAGCCAGGTTCGTTGCCTCTCGCGTCAACTCCCCGAACATATCCTCCGCATGCTTTGACAGTGAAGATAGTTGCCTGGAATAATGGATTACAAAAGTCAAAGTCAAAAGAATTTATTAATCATTAGGTTCTTCTTCTTTGCGAATCGATGACAAATCGAACTATATGTTTGCGGCCCAATCTAGCCATCTCTACTGCACCGTCCGTGGCGTCTATTAGTTTAACATTAAATTAAGAATTTAAAAAACCTCCGCCACAAAACCATTACTAGATCCGTTCAGTTAGAAAAGATTTAATAATCTTCAAATGGCTGAAGATATTATCTTGGATCCTAGCTAAGAACACTCTCGATTGTGACTCTTTGCAAACAAAAAAAATAGATCAAAATCGGCGGATCCGTTTAGGAGCTACGATGCCACAGACAGACAGACAGACAGACACGTCAAACTTATAACACCCCTCTTTTTCGTCGGGGTTAAAAATAGAACTTCTTGAAAGTATATTGAATTTTATAATGATTTATGTAGGAGACTAAGCTACCCCACGTTGTTGTTTACATTGTTTGATTGAGTTCGATTCCCAGTATTCATTGAACAATTGTATCATAATATTTTCCTCATTCATGTAGCTCTTATTGTATTCTTCTACGGATGATACATTAAATTATAAATATTCATACTATTCATACACAGATGAAAGCTATTTAAGTTTATATTACAAAATAAATATAGTTTTTTGTCTAGTGTTTAAACTTCTCGTTAATTTTTGTTAAACGTGTGTGTAATGAAAAAATAACTAACGTTATCTGTTCTACTGATTGGGATGCGGATGTTGGAAAATAAAATTGCTAGATTAAAGCTATTTTGTAACCAAAGTTGACTCATTTGGTAGGTACGGCGAATAGTGCCGTAAAAATAAGCAAGCCGACATATTTTTATTTGAATGAGCGGCGGCTCCATGCGCAAATTATTAAAATATTTTATTGTTGTTTTCGAGAATGTAGGATGGACCACAGATTGTGAGAAAAAATTTGTTGAATATTTTCTTTTACTTCTTTTTTAAAATTTTCTCCCGTTCACGAAAGTGTCGCAGCAGCCGAGCCCAAAATCTCTATACGTGGCCTTACTCCCATCACTCTCATGTGGTAATACTAGTACCAACCTGACAAGTGACAGTGTTGTTGCCGTTGGTAACCGCGTAAAACGCAATACTGATGGTATCACTCTTACCCTGGGCACTGGCTGGTCACTCCATACAGCGAACGCGTTTTGACAATCTACTTCTTTTTGAGTAACAACTGAATATCAACTACAAGTTAAACACTGAGACGCTATCACAGAAGAAAATAATAGTACTAACCCCAACTAACCCGTACAGAAAGGACACTCACCCCCCCTCGCTGAAATGAGTTTCCGCCCGATATAGCGCCCCACGCCCCGCACCCCGCAGGCACCGCGGGACTCCGCCGGTGGTGTTCGGGGGTCTTTTACATAGCGCCTAGCGCCACTGACTTGTAGTTGATAATTCAAAAAGTAGTAGCTTGTCAAAACGCGTTTTCTCTATGGAGTGACCGCCCAGTGACGCTATGTAAAACACCACCAGACACCTCCGGCGGAGTTCCGCGGCGCCTGCGGGGTGCGGTGCTTATTTTAGCGCGGGGGGGGGGTGAGTGTCCTGTCTGTACGGGTTAGTACTATTATTTTATTCTGTGCCCTAGACGCACACGGACAGAAAAAGCCGAACGGAATGCAGATTTATCACGCACACACCAAGCGAGCTGTATGGCGAATGCCGCACGCGGCTCGCCTCGCCCGAGTAGCTCGCTTGGTGTGTACTGAATTCCTAAACGTGTGCGCCCAGGTTTACGATGGATAGAGACACCAGCGATGTGTACAATAAGGTATACCAACCTGACAGTGTTGGCGAGCGTGCCATTGGTGACGGCCTCGAGCTCATTGGGCAGCGACAGGCGCTCCGGCACGGTCCCGCGGGACACGTGCACCGGCTCCACGCAGCGCTTCGGCAGCGGCATGGTGACTGCCCACCAAACCACCCGCCTGGTACTATCTCGTTTGCATCACTGGAACAAACAACATTCGAAATTGGAAAACGTGTTAATTTTTTTCTAAATGGATTTTTTGACGTGGCCAGTGTTATTTATATTTCTAGATTTTTTAATGAATTTGTTGGACACTTGATGGCCAGTGTTTTAGAATTTATATAATTGTCTATTTTGAAGGTGGACTGACGATTTGTTCCTAACCAATTGATTTGAAGACGATTTGGTGAGGGTCACAGGAAACCGCTATGCGGGCAGCAGCGCAGGACCGGTCAGTGAGGTGATCTTTGTAGAAGATAAATAAGACAGCAGTCATCTGCTAACAACATTAAATAAACTATTTGTCAAATAATAAAAATACAAATAATAAGAGTAGGATGATAAATTAACAAGTCAAACTCTGATTAGAAATGGTATTTCTTCCCAGCACCCGGGCGAATCGTACCTCCCAGCTACCGTCTTTAAAATGCTCTCAAAACTGTATAGTACAGATTAGTAGCTTCATTCATTGTTCAGCGCTTGTGCAGACATGCCTGGCAAATCGCAAGGGAATTGAGGGAGTCTTGTACATATTAAGATACATATTAGTTCAGACATCCCACGCACGTGGTTTCCGCCGCTTGTTTAGAAACAAGCGCTTAAAGATGAAACTTACATCAAAACTTAATAACAAAGACAGCTGTCCAGAGCTCACTGTTCTGCTAAGTTGATTCCGTTGAGGTATCAGACACTGTCATAGTTGAAGCAAATAAATCTAACAAACGAATTCAAATGAAATATCATTAACGTTACAAAATCCAAAGAGCAAGCCATTGAACTCACTGAAAACTACAGAACAAATAACAATGAAGGAAAACCAACTGATCTCTCCGCCCAATAAATCGCAGACATTCCGACAGCATTATTATAATGAGAACAATTAGTTAACGCCCCAGTAAATAAAGTAGACAATAGGCGACGTCACCGAAACAAATCGAAGACCAAATGTCATGTCCCTCTTTAAAAGATAGATCTAGTGGAACAGAAACAAAGGCATCAGAATGTACTTATTCGTTTCTATAAGCCGCATACCCACAGATGCGGGAAATATCGGACCGCGGAACGATACACGAGTTTATCTGCAGCCTGTTCCATAGAAAGCTGTCGCAATCTGTGTTACTGGCTTCGTATAAACTTCGATATCGCCACGCAGCTCATGCTTTTGATGCATTTTGTCGAAGCCTGCTAGTATGGTTTTCATGATTGCCTTCATTATGGCCTTTCTAAGTATTTTACCTTTATTGATTTATAATGAAACACGCAAAATCGACATTAAGCGAATCAATTATAAACCTGTAAAACTATTCATGTTCGACTAAAAAGCTTACACAAAATTATCAAGCATATAAAAGTAAAAAAAAATTTACTGTAAACAAACACATACCAAGTTCTACGATGTTGTAATAAAAATCAGCTGTCTCAAAATATCATCAGTTATTCCGCACGCTAATAAGCTACTCCCCTTTAGGTTTAGAAATATTAAAGTATATTTCCCTTTAGACTTTCTAGATGTCTCCAGAATTTACGGACATAGCATAATAAAATAACCCAACCAACCCGTTTTGCATGATTTCCTTTTAAAGATGATAGGCCATATAATAACTAACGATACCTATAAGCTTTTAGTCTCACGATTGTAAACCTATTTTAAACTTGTTTGAAAAATATTAAGTTTTGCAAATACTTAAAACAATCTGTATGTAAAGACTAGAAACACGATTCATAATCATTTATATGCAAATACATTAAGACTACAATGCTAAGTAGGTAAGTTCTTGCACTGGCATCTTCTTGTCTTGATGATTCATATATTTTCATAATATTTTAATATATTTTATTTCAATATTTTGTAGCTTAGAGTATAAATAGAAAAATTTCTGTTGTAGGTATACAAATTAATTTCACTGGTATAAAGTACCCATAAAGATTATCCCGGCTTGGCAAAGTCAACTTGACAGTTACAATTTTAACATCATTACAAAATCTCCCATATTTGCTTGAGCAACTCCACTACGGCATAAACAAGATTGTTGTTTCAAAGTCTTGTGTAGTTACAAAGTCGCAAGGTACATTTTCCGCGTTTCCCGTCGCCACTCGCCAGCATGTTCCTGCAATTACTCGCTATTAAAGCGAGCACAGTTTACACGGCGTGACGCCATCCGTGAGTGAATACAGCGTGGAAGTGAATCCAGTTCCGTTATCAAAGTTTTGCCTGTCAGCCGGTAATAAATAAGTCTTCGATGGCTTAACTAGACCACCGCGTGGCGTGGTCCGACGCGGAAATAATGCACTCAGCTAATCGGACAATCTTGGAGAATGATCGCAGGCGCCGACGACGTGGAATGCGGAGAAAATTATCTGCACGTTTATTAAATTTTGCAATGTTCCTGCTGATAGTAAACATGCCGTTACCACGAAAACATTTCCTTCGGAAGATAACTGCGGGTCATTTTATAAATGATTAGGTTTACGGTCAAGGTACAACTACTATAGGTAGAAGCGGTTAATTTTAAATAGTCCACTGGTGCACTAACGCTTGTCTGTCCTTTCGTCAAGAGTGCAGTTGGCAGGCGAGTGCTTTAAGTTAAACAGGTGAAAGTTGCTGATCATTGTCCTGTGCTGCTCGGTCAATGTTTATTGGCCCAATTTCCCGTATTCAAAAGCTTTTTCCGTATTAAAATAGCATTACATCGGTTTTCAGATTGTTGCAAGGTTTGGCAAATATAATATTCATTTTCAATGTTGTTTGTAGCTGAACTTTCTGAACGAGCCACATGTTTATGTTTCACTTTCGCGGCAACACTGCTCATAACATAAACTACACCAATTGTTTCAATAGCCCCGCACGCACGTGCCATATTAGCAAATACACAGAATTTGTGTACGAATATTGTTCAGTTTATAGCCCGTTCATTGTGCCTATCAAACATCTAGCATTAGACGCTTAGACGAATGGCAGAGGTCACAGAATGCCATTGCCATTAGACTGGCGTGCCGAATCAAAACAATGATTGAGTGAACCGTCGGTTGGGAAACAATGGGATAGAAAACATTCAGGAACGCTGAGCTTGGTAGAAACATGTTGAAGAATTGATAGAAACGCAAACGGTAAGGAACTTTTAATACAATCCTTACAAAATGGATCCCGATCAAGACTGCACACAACCACGACCAGCCGTGATATTGTTGGTCTTACCAAAAAAGAAACACCAGCGTTTATCCAAAAAGTCATGACATTTTTCATTCGACATGCACAGTCGGGTGTTCACTTTTCTGTACCCTGTATGTTCAAACATAGGTACGCTAAATGTTCCAAATTTAAACAGCACCTATTAACTAAGCGGAAAATCATTAGGAACACAGTCGATAAGTTGGCAACAAGTTACGAACGATCTAACGTAACAATAAAAGATAACAAACGTTCGCAATAGCAAAGTCAAACAATACCAACATTCCCACGTCCCGATCGGACGAGCTCTGATATTTCCAACAGATTCCCAACTAGGCCAAACAGATCGGAGCGCACTTTGCTGAGAATAGATTTAGTGAGATTGTCTGGGTTTTTAGGTAAACGAGGAAACATATGTATGTATGGGTCAACCTAAAGGATACATTTTAGAGAATTTTCTTAGTCAATTATCATTCTAGCCTAGCTGTTTGGTTGTACGTAAAAGAGCTCTTTGGAAATAAACTCAGGTAAGTCTGAATGTTCAATATTTTACTATTTTTAGTCACATAAAATTAAATCGATGTGACAAAATGCATTAATATTCATCGACGCAGTGAGATGACCCGAAAAGACCCGGGTGCTGCAACCTTCAAGTACTGTCAGGCGACCTGATGACGTTGACTTGCCGGAAATGTAAGTCAGCGTACCACCGCGAATGTATTGATCCTGCAGGCACAAAATTGTCTAGAGAATGGCTCTGCCATGTATGTGCGGCAAAAACTGCACGAAACGATAATACACCAATAAAGGTCTCAAGTGCAACCACCGTTAATATAGACAGCGCAGCACAACAGGACGAGTCCGATACTATTAACAAGAAGCCTAGGAACAGGCCTGGCCAGAGCCCAGTCATGACACCGGAGCCTTTTTCTGCAGATCAATTTGAAAAAAGACTCCAAGAACACGAATCTAAAATAGTCAAGATTATTCAAGATACAGTTTCGAAGGCTATGAAAGAAATTAAATCTGAACTTGGGTCACTGCGAGAGGATATAAAGACGCTGCCAGAGTTGGTTGAATCCGTGCGTTTTATGTCTGAAAAGTATGACGAAATACAAAAAGAGGTAACTAAACTCCGCTCGGACAATTCTGAGCTCCGTTCGGAGAACTTGAAACTATGGGACAGGGTTACCGATCTCAGCACCAGGGTAACTCAGGTGGAACAACAATCGAGAGAGAATAACATCGAACTGCAATGTGTTCCTGAACACTCTAACGAGAACTTGATCACTATGTTTCATCAGCTGGCAAGAGTAGTGTCATGCCCTGTGGAGGAGCGAGACCTATTATCGATAACCAGAGTTGCCAAGCAGCAGGCTGGTTCGCCAAGGCCTCGTTCAATTATTGTGAAATTGGCATCAGTACGAACACGTGACAATTTTCTTGCCGCTTGCTACCAGTACAATAAGAAAAATTCCAACAACAAACTAAACAGTTCACTGCTGGGCTTAGGGGGCGACAAACGTCCAGTTTATGCCTCGGAGCACCTATCGCCTGGTAATCGCGCACTACAGGCCCAGGCTCGTACTTTCAAAAAAGAACATAATTACAAGTACATCTGGGTTCGCAATGGCCGTATCTTACTGAGAAAAGACGATGGATCTGTCACAATTTGGGTAAAAAACAGTGAAACACTGAAAAACCTTGACGCTTCAAGGAGTACAACTGCCTAACCTATTGGATCAATACTTGTGCATGTTAATATAAATAATTCAGATATTTAAATGGCTAACTTAAATGTATATTACCAAAATGTTAGAAGCATACGAGGTAAACTTAATGATCTCTACTTAACTAGCCTAAATTGCGACTACGATATTATTGTTTTCACTGAAACTTGGCTTAATGTTAGTGTTTTTGATTCAGAAATATTAAACGATAAGTATAAAGTGTATCGCAGAGATCGATCTAACCTCAGTAGTGCAAAAAAGGATGGTGGTGGAGTGCTTATAGCCGTATCTAAGCAGTTTGTATCGAGTCAAATAATTTATGAAGACAACAGTAATGAAGACCTGTGGGTTACCGTCAAGTTTGGTAAAGAAAGGAAACCTCTCGACATTTGTGCTGTATACATTCCACCACCGGTAACGCGGAGTACTCTTGATAAGCAGTTGAGTTCAATAAGTGACGTTATTGCTCGGAATTGTTATGGCGACATACTTGTGTTCGGGGATTTTAACATCGGCAAGTTGCATTGGCAACTAATTCCTAATCAATGTACTAGATATACAGCGGCCTCTCCTATTAATGTATCCTCCGCTATAGAGCAAAGTCTAATCGACTTCATGTCATTGCATAGTTTTAACCAGTTCAACTTAATACGTAATAAAGATGACAATATTTTGGATTTAGTACTAAGTAATATCAATAGTATTCATTCACATTTGGCTCCAGCTCCGCTATCTAAGGTTGATGACCTGCATCCCCCCTTGGTTACTGACTTAGAAAATGCTGTTATTACCTGTATACCTAAGAAAATCTCTATTAAATACAACTTTTTCAAAGCAAATTATTCCGCTATTAACGATGAACTGAGTAAAATTGATTGGAATTCGAGTTTGAGTGGGTGCGAAACTGTCGACGAGATGTTGAGTAAATTTTATCTTATATTATATGATATAATAGAAAAATTCGTTCCTAAAATGCGTTCTGGCAAGCGTGGGCAATATCCAGTATGGTATAGTAAAGGCTTGATAAAGTTAATATCAGAAAAAGATAAGTACCGACGAAACTTTAAGAAGTATGGCAATCCAATTGATGAATACGAGTATTCACTTGCTAGAGCTAGATGTCATAGTCAAATTGAAGCTTGTTATGCTGATTACCAAAAAATGATTGAGAAATCCATTTCTAGCAATGGCATGAAAGCTTTTTGGTCGTTCATTAAATCAAAACGCAATTCGGACAGCAATATTCCCAGTGAAATGTCGCTGGCAGGTGTCACGTACTCTGACCCTATTAGTATTTGCGATGCTTTTGCAACGCAATTCCGATCGGTTTACTCGGCTTCTACTAACATTGTTACAACACAACCGTCCCAAACCAATTTCCGAAGCGGTGGCTGTGCAACTTTGAATTCAATTCCTATAACCCAAGCATCTGTGGAAAAAACGTTGCTGAAACTAGATATTAACAAGGGTGCAGGCCCTGATAATATTCCTCCTATATTCCTCCGAAACTGTGGAAAATGTCTATCGCTACCACTAAGTTTAATTTTTAATAAGTCGCTAATTTCAGGTGTTTTTCCTAAAGTCTGGAAAACTGCTAACGTTGTGCCTGTCCCTAAGAGTGGAAATTCCACTGATATAGGGAACTATCGTCCGATTTCCCTTCTTTGCGTGTGTGCCAAGGTTTTCGAGACCCTAGTTTGCCCTCATCTCTCTAACCATTTAAAACAAGTTTTAACTCCGTACCAACATGGCTTCCGCAGAAACATGTCTACTACCACAAACCTTGCAGTTTATGTTTCCTACTTAACCAACGAGGTAGATGAAGGCCATCAAATTGATGCTATCTATACAGATATTAGCAAGGCGTTCGATAAAGTGGACCATGGTTTATTGATTCGCAAGTTGCTGAATCTTGGTATCTGCGGTGACCTAATAAATTGGTTTGCATCATATCTTACTTGCAGACAGCAAAAGGTCACTGTGGGTGGTTATCAGTCAGGGTCCTACGAAGTGACATCGGGAGTTCCGCAAGGATCACATTTAGGACCAGTATTGTTTTTAGCGTTTTTGAACGACCTATCTGAAGTCATTCTGCATTCACAATACTCCCTTTTCGCCGACGATTTGAAAATATTCCGTAGGGTTGACAAAGCTGATGATTCTACACTTTTACAAGCTGATCTAGACCGAGTGGAAAAATGGTCAAAGGATAACAACTTGCTTCTAAACATAAAAAAATGTAAGCACATAAAATTTACCAGAAAACGTGTACAAACTCTTTCCTCATACAAGCTGGGTAACACAAAACTGGAGGAGGTTGTTAAAATTAGGGATCTCGGAGTAATTTTTGATAGCAAGGTTTCGTTTACATACCATATCGATGAAATTGTTAGCAAGTGTTATAAACTATTGGGGTTCGTATGGAGAAATTGTAAAAGCTTCAAAAATAATATGGCTCTAAAAACTATTTATAACTCTTTAGTCCGGTCAACCTTGGAGTACTGCTCTTGTATCTGGAATCCTCAGTACAAGGTTCATATTGAAAGGATAGAGGGCATACAAAGGCGTTTTTTGTTTTTCCTATCAGTTCATGCTAATAAATTATCATCCTTGAGGTCCTATAGAGCCAGGCTATGTTACTTCAAATTCCCATCTCTTGAAGATCGTCGTTGGATTCTAGATCAAATTTTTCTGTACAAGATACTAAGCAGTGACTTGGATTGCCCTTGCTTGCTTGCGCAGATAGGCATAACTGTTCCTAGACAAAATGCTAGACTAATTAATTATAAGCCTTTCCATGTGAAGAGTTCTAGAACCAATTTGGGACAAAACAGCTTGCTTCCTAGAATATGTCGCGAGCATAATAAGCTATTTCACTCCACATCTATAGACATCTTTAATATGCCACTGTACAAGTTTAGAGGCTCACTGGTTACTTTTAAAATGGAGCCTTAGACACAGTAAATTGCTGAGAATATTGTACCTATCATAGAGTTGTTCTAAATTACTCACTACTTTAATAATACTAATTTTTACCCGAGACAATAATACTTCCTATAAAAATAACATGCTGTGTTTGCCTGTAATTGGGTCTATATCTCAGAAATATTACCAGCACTTTGTTGTATTTTACTACTTAAGATATTTACCTGTTGGCAAACCTAATAAATAAATAAAAAAATAAATAAAAGTGCCATGCCAAGCATTGTGCAAATTTTGCTGAATATTCACGTTCTAAAAATAGACTAT
>CAOKYR010000100.1:0-14923 GCA_948473455.1 Teleiodes luculella | reverse complement strand
CTCGGGCCGACCCAGGACCCATTTCCCCATTCCCTAAACGTGTTAGTAGAGTAGCGCAATACGCGAGAGAGAGAGATGCAGCAACTACTTCTTTTCGTCTAGCGCCGTGCGATCTGAATTGCACTTTATTATAACGGAGCTAGGGTTGCAATTTATATGAATTATGTCGCCTAGTGCAGCTTCTGTAGGGAGTACTATTTGGTATTCTGTGACAATAACCGCTATCCATTACCATCGAACATTTTCAACAATACACTTATGTCCCTCGTAACAGGGGCTCAACTCTTCAAATTAGTGTTGATGAGGATTCCTCTTCCGCTTGCTCATAAAGCAAAAGTTCCGCAATTTTTGCACTTCCTCATCCGTCACCGCTTCCACATAAAAAAATTAAAAAATTCCTCTTCCGCTTCCTCTAATTAAGAGGAATTAAAGAGGAATTCATTTTTATTAAAGTTAATCTTCCGATAATTAAATTCGTTTACTAGAAGATAATGAACATTTAACGTAATAAAAAAATACTGCTTATTTTATTATATTTGCAACAAAAACTATAAAAAAACATTTATCACTCTGTCTATATAATTGTTTAGTACTTAAAATTTAAACATTACCACAAGCACAGGTAAGCTTAAAGAAAAACTGTGAAATGTTCTCATGAATGTTGAAAAAGGGTGAAAATATCAAGCGGTCCTGACGCTCACAATGAGCGTATTTAGCCGTAAAAGTTTTAATACGTTTGTAGTAAAAAATAGTAAAAACTTTGTACTATCTACTGTTAAGTAGAAACAACATTCGCGTAGTTTCACAGGGTATAAACAGCTAAAAGTTCTATTTTAAAAATTCAATATAGTACTACTAACCTCTGCAGTGTATTCTTCAGTATCACCCAAGCGGAGTGTTACTGTGAATACTTTCTTGTGCGCGGGACCCGTCTCTGATGTGAGGCGATATTGATGCTTAATCTGAAAAAATAAACCTGTCTTACTAAATACAAAATAATAAGGTAATAACGTCCTGGTTCATGCTATCTTACGCAATCCGCCTGTTACTTTAATTTGTGCCCAATAAGAATTTAAAATAGCTCTTAAAATTGAATATGGTTAACTTTTAGAGCGCCTCTTTGTCGCCCGTCGCGTCGCGTGTCGCAGCGACTCACCTTATTGTACCTGGCGAGCTCGTTGACCAGGCACATGGGCGTCTTCTCTTTACTGTTGGCCGAGGGCGGCGGGCGAGGCGCCTCTTTGTCGCCCGTCGCGTCGCGTGTCGCAGCGACTCACCTTATTGTACATGGCGAGCTCGTTGACCAGGCACATGGGCGTCTTCTCTTTACTGTTGGCCGAGGGCGGCGGGCGAGGCGCCTCTTTGTCGCCCGTCGCGTCGCGTGTCGCAGCGACTCACCTTATTGTACCTGGCGAGCTCGTTGACCAGGCACATGGGCGTCTTCTCTTTACTGTTGGCCGAGGGCGGCGGGCGAGGCGCCTCTTTGTCGCCCGTCGCCGTCGCGTCCTTGTCGCCGGGTGCTCTCGCGTCGCCGCCCGCTGACTCGGGGACGGACGGCGCCGCTACGGGAGCCGTCACGGCAGGTTGGACGACTAAACATTTTATTTCATTTCATTTGTATTCAAGTAACTTACAGCTAGATAACAAAAGTTAAAATATTACAGATGAAACTGTACTTAAGCCAATTACATTTTGTATCGGGTTAAACAACAAATTGACACATTCATGCGTCAACATTAAAAATAAGAACAATAATGCAACATTGAATCACAATAAGAAAGTAACAATACCTGAAGAATAAGATAGGTAGTGTGTTTAGATATACAGAAGCTGCAAATTGTAATCAAAGGTAAATCATAAAAATGTTCATGCATTATGTCAGTTTTCTACAAAAACTACCATCTGACAAAACGTGTATTTAGATGAAATTAAAAAAGAAATTAAGATAAGATATTAATTCCAGTACACATTCTCCAATTATACTACTCGGGAAAAGATAATACGTTTCTACTCAGAAAAAATAGTTTCTCATAGTGCTGTTTTAATAAAATAAGTGACACGTATCTAAATATGTAGCGCTAAACAAAAGTACACGGCTTTCTGCTACAGAACAATGACAAATATAATGAATAATTAAGGTAACTAACCAAAATCAGAGCTTAGCTTTGATTGCGGTGTAATGATCGGCGACGTCGGTCGGCACAGACCTAGCAATCCGGGAAAACTTAATATTAGTGTGTGAAATCTGTTTAAACCTTTCCAAGACAGTGTCTACTATATTGCCACCTTAATTTATACTCTCAACATAAAGTCAAAAACGAATTAATTTTACAAAGTTGTTTTGCCTTAACAACTTTATAAAATTAAGGGTTAAACAATATTAATGGGCCCGATTGCGGTATCGTCTCATTTTTACGATTAATTAGTTGAAAAGGGACGACACTACAGTGTTGCTACTTTTTAATTTCTACTCATTTATGTCGCACTTACCTATGTGTATACGATCTGGTGAGGGTCGCGGGAAGCCGCTGGATGCGGGCAGCGCAGGACCGATCATTATGGAGATCCTTGGGGGAGGCAGCAGTCCTGCAGTGGACGTCTTTCGGCTGAGATGATCAATACCTGTGTGTATGGGCTGCGGGTCCGGCTGGTGCGGCTCGGGCGGCGCGTACACGGGCGGAATGTGTCCGCCGCCGTACGACCCGCCCAGGTACTGCCGCCGCACCGGCTTCATTTGTTGCTAAGGGGAAACATACGCTCCGTTAACCAACTGAAGTTTACTTTTGTACAGCGAGCGGAGTCCTCTTCCACGTTCAATTAGGAACATAAAACTCGCCATATTGCAACTTGCAACATTTTAATGAAACTATTTTTGTAATCGAAATTGTTGCCAGAATCATACAAAGACATGTGGCGCCCTAAAAAGTGGCTCCCTCATTCTGTCTCTGAGCATATTATTTTTCTGGTCAGGTTTTATATGAACGTGGATCAAGTACGTTTTTCAGTATTGTTCCTGTGCGTTATTCCAATGACATTTCTTTCGGTATGACGCCGGTAACAAGATGTACTCGATTTTTGAGAACAATGGCCAGGAAAATGTACTCGATCCCTGACTTAAAGCAGTGTATGAAGTTTCATAAGACTACAGCAGCGCCCGCGTTAATCTTTTTTTAGCCACCTTTGTTTAGATCTTTGTCAGTCTGTAACAGTAGATTTAATCCATCAGCTCACATACATCCGAACCTTTGCGAAGAATGTAGATGCACTGTCTTCATTTGCCAATCTCCAAGTCTTTTATAGGATGAGAAGGACCAGTAAGGTCAGCGTATAGGAATTTGGCTTAATACGCCATGTTTCATCTCTTTCAGTGCAAATTACTTACTTTTTTTTCGTAAGAAAACTAAAAGTATTTATGGTGTAATGGTTGTGTTACCGGAGGAACGGAGTGATGCTGCGGTTGCGGGTGATGCGGCATGGCGCGGATCGGGTGCGGCGGGCGCTGCGGCGCGTGGTGCACCGGCATGCCCCCCAGCCCGCCCATAGCGCTGTGCCCCCCGTGCCCCCCCATCCCGCCACCGCCCGCCGCCGGCCCCAACGGCACCCTTCACAAAACAAACACTTACACTCTTATAGCCTCCTGGTACATCTTCACAACCAATACAATTTTCGACTGCAATTTCAATCGCCGTTTGTAGAGAATACAGTTAATGCACTAGATACTTTCACCATAGAGCGCATGTGAATACTGACCCCACTTTCTTTGCAGGGGTCACGTAGCGACCTGCCCGCGGCCAGACTGTTATTCCAACTGGCCGGCCATTGAAAGCTTTGATATATTAGTGTGAACGGCAAAAGAAAGCGGGGTCTCACATTCACCGCTGCGGCCCTGCGCTTCAATAGAGACGTCGTCATATGTTCCATTGTGAGTCCCATTCAGGACCAGTTACGGGCACAAAGAGTGCCGCAAAGAACCCTCGACATATCAACAAACTACACACTATTAGCATATGAAAGCATCTCCTCTACTCAAAAAACACAGACATTTTATTAAACTACGTCAATGTTAAGGTGCAGCTGAAATCACTACTGTCTGTGACTTGTCACATACATGATAGTATATGATTGATAAATATGAGTATTGTAGCTATAATAAATAATTTAAAAACGATAAAATTTCTCCAAAAATAAATAACTAATGGTGTAATGGTTCAACCACATTAAACGGACAACATCGCACGCAACGCATTTGGCCGCGTGCATTTCAACCACACTAAACTAAACGGACAGCATCGCAATGCACACACATGCCGGCAAGTCCGGCAGGATGTCGCCGCATTTCGCCGCACAAACTGTGCAAGGTTATCGAATTTCATCACACTTCATAATGATTTGAAATTGGATATGAACAAATTCTTGAACTATTACAGAATGAATCATGAAAAGTATAAAAGTAAATCTGTGCTTGCAAATTTCGAGAATAAAATATTGGCCACACCTTTGAGGCACTTCGAGCGCACGCAGCGCGGCGGTATCTAAACGGATCAGACAGCACGCAGACGGATCCGATCGCGCGTCGCGGCTTGTTGCCTGTTGCGTCCGCTCGTCGAGGCACGCGCGTGCTGTCAATATAGACTTTAACTACTGCATACAAGATTTAATTTCGTTTAAAGATTGTAAAACATTCCTGTCCGATACGGTGCGGGCCGGTTGATGTGGTTGAACCAGCTAGGGTCTTTATTTGTTTGGCGCTTATATTTTTCTTCTAATTTGCTATGTGTGGCAAGAACAATAAATGCCTAACAGCCTCTGTTAGTTGATGTTCGCACTTTGATTCCTAAAAAGGTTTGATTTGAGTCCCAGTAGGGAAAGTGTAAAATAAAAAAGTAATTTTGTGCATTTAAGTTTCGAAATTACAGGCCGACTGTTCGAAAAGCAAGATTCTTTGCTTCGGGAAGCACGCTAAGCCGTAGTCTACGTTTTGCTGCGGAAATATTCTTTATGGCTATAGGCTAAGCAGCTCGATATTATTCTGGGTCATCGACCCCAGGGCTAACAAAAAAGACAACCTAAATAGGACACTGTCAGGGGTTGTCAAGCTTTTTGTTCTCATGCCCCGCGCTCTTACAACGTCGCGTGCATACAATTTTCTGTACTGGAACAGTTTATAAAAATCTTTCGTGTTTAAAATCATTTTTACAATTAGTTACAATGCCACCAAAACTATACCTAAGTAAAATACAACAAAATAAAATCATAAAGGACCAAAAATAAAGAATGCAAACATGGTAATAACTTCTATAGAGTAATGTTAAGCAAATTAACTGCTAAAGTCTGAAATATTTAAAAAATGAAGAAATTTACTGAGCACTTATAACATGGGGACATTATAGTAATTTTTTTATTTTTACTTTTTCCCTGAAAAATAATAACATGTCTCTAGAATCGTCTTTCATTTTATATTTTAATTTCAAAAGCTAAACTGGAGTTATAGTTAAGCAGACAGATATACAAAACAAATAACTTTTCAACAGCTGTTGAGTGTTGACCTTTATAACCATCCAGAAATTTTAAATGTACTGCATTAATATTAAGCATTATATTATATTAACAACATGATTCCCCTCAACATGCCCATAAATCACTGGACACTGTTGCATTGCAGTGCACTGACAAAATGTGAATTACTTTGAGCCTTATTTAAAGAGAGTAACAAGATCTAGACACTTTTATTTCTACTTTACGGTATTATTCAACACATAGCAGTTGAGCCTGGCATGGAACTAATAATATTATGATGGTAAGCCTGTAGGCTACGTAGATTTCAAAATAATAATAATAATAATAATATTCTTTATTTGCTCTCACAAACTTAAACCTAGTTAAAACTAATATAATGTTAGGGTACATAATTAAGTTAAGGATGTGAGAGCCTGGCGTCCGTAGTAGGGTTAACCTGTGTGACGGAACACCAGGCCCCACACTAACAAATTATTGAGGGATGGAGTAGACTTGTTGTCTAAATACTTAAATAGGTATTTTATATAATATAGAATAAGTAATGATTAAGCAGAGTATTTGGTATCTATTGGGATGAAAATGTGCAGTTATGTGCATGAGTGTGTGCGTTTGTGTGGGTGTACGTGTGTGTGTGGGTGTGCGTGTGTGTATGTGTTTGTGAGTAAAAGTGTATGTTGTTTAATAGATAAATATTATGTGGGTACTATTTATGTTATGGCTACGAAGAGGTTTTCAATCCCTTCATAGTCATAATCTTCTAACCATTTTTTTACATATGTCTTAAATTCATGAAGATTCAAATGTTTCACATTCTTCTTATTATTTAAGAGTTTTTTATAGAGAAGAGGGGCATTATACACGTAGTGTCTTTTAGCAAATTGACTATTGCGCTTGGGTAGTGGAACTGAATCAATTCTCTTTGTATTCACCGGCAATGTAGGAATAGTGAAGCGGTGGTATTTTAGCAGTGACTGAAGAATATACAGTTTTCTTATCGATAAGACTTTGCAAGTTTTATATAAATCAGTAGTAGCGTATGCATACGGCAGCCTTTTTATTACTTTAAGTAGAGCTCGTTGCGCTCGCTCTGCAACAATTAAGTACGATTTCGCTGCACCACCCCAGGAACTAATACAATAAGACAGTATGCATTCCGCTAAAGCTTTGTATATTCGTAGCACTAAGTTAGTCTCTATAATATCTCTTAGGTTTTTAAACACGTAGATTAATTTTCTAATTCTATTAGAAACGTTAAGTATTTGGAGTTCCCAAGTTAACCTGTAATCAAGCGTGACCCCCAGATATTTTATATTGTCCACTTTATTCAGTTCAGAACAATTACAAGATATACAATTATCAGTCTGTTTGTTGCACGGAAAAGTATGTATTTTCAGACTAAGTGAGTCATCTGGTTTTGTTGCATTAGTTTTACAAAAAGTCAAATATTTAGTTTTGTCTGTGTTTAGTGACAACAAACTACTTTCAAGCCATGCTGAGGTTTGTTTTAGTATATTTTCAGCCAACTGATATACTTTTTGCCAGCTGTGGTCCCGGAAAAGCAAAACCGTGTCGTCAGCAAACATGATAATGTCAGTTTTATCAAACGTTTTGGCGCATAATTCATTAATGTACACTAGGAACAGAGACGGACCCAGTGTACTTCCTTGAGGTACGCCATATACACACTTACTGGAATTACTTAGGTGTTCATTTATTTTGACCCTTTGGTTTCTATCAGTTAGGTAGTTATGAAACCAAAGAAGTGGGGTTCCCCTGATGCCACAGTTCTCCAAACGAGTTAATAATATTGGGATCGATACTGTATCAAAGGCTTTCTGGAGGTCTAGAAAGACCCCCAGACACCTTTGGCCCTGATCAAGGTAATTAACTATTTTAGTTGTTAAATCAAGAACTGCATCATCAGTTGATCTACCGCATCTAAATCCATATTGATTATTTGAAAGTAGTCTGTTTGATTCCAAATAGGTAACAAGTCTTTTGTTCATTAACTTTTCCAAAATTTTTGACAGCGTGGTTAATAGCGAAATTGGGCGATAATTAGAAGGTATTGATTTGTCTCCGGATTTATGTATAGGGACAACTATTGCTGACTTAAATGCAGTGGGGAATACACCTGTGGAGAAACTCAAATTACAGATGTGCGCTATTGGCTCTGCTAGTACTCGTTTACACTCTTTCAAAACTTTCGTGGAGATATTATCACAACCAGTTGCGTTGCTCAATTTCAGCTGTCCGATTGTACTAATCACTTCAGTTGCGCTTACAGGAAGCAAAAAGAACGAGTTGCAAGAAGCCACTGAAGACTTAGAAGAAGAAACAAGTTCTTGTTCCGTGGTATTAAGTTTTAAAAGAGTTTTATTAGCCAGTGTTGCTCCTATACCAGTGAAGTAATTATTAGTCGCATCAAGAGAATCAGTCACATTTTCATTTATGTTGAGTAGTTCTTTAGCAGGTTCAGTTTTTATGTTAAGATCGCCTATTTCTTTTATTAAACTCCACGTCATTTTATTATCACCAGAACAAAGCGTAAATTGCAAATCATAGTATTGTTTCTTTAGTAATTTGACGACTCTATTGCAGATACTGCGAAATATTTTATATTGTGAACTTAGTTCATGATCATCAGGATTTTTAATAAGTTTTTTGTACATTTTGTTTCTAGTACGAATGGATCTTACAGTACCTATTGTAATCCACGGTTTAATAGGTTTTTTTCTACATGGAACTTCTGTAGTTTTTGTATGAGCATTAATGGTAGACTGTAACACTGCAATCAGCTTCTCCGCGGCTACATTAGTATCTTCAAGGACGCAAAATTCATCCCAGTTTACCAATGCTAGTGATTCACGTATGGCACTGTAATCAGTTTTTATTTTAGTATACGTTCTAGTCACATAGTTAGGTTTATTTATATTGTTAATCAGAATTAAAATAGGTGAATGATCAGTGAGCTTATTAAAAATAAAGGTTTTCCATGAATTGCGTGTTTTTAACAAGAAGTGGTCGATGCATGTCTTTACTCTAGTGGGTTTGTCTATTGCTGGCAGAAGGCCATAGAACGCCATTTGAGATAGGTAGTTAAGAGATGTTTCATTAATTTCACCGGGTAAAATATTTATGTTTAGATCCCCAGTGAGCAATATGTTCCGAGATTGTATAGTTCCAATTATGTTATTAAGGGAGTCGACAAATCTCGCAGGGTTTTTAAAAGATGGAGGACGGTACGTGCAAATTACAGTGAATTCATCGTTAATTCCTAACACTAGGCAATTCCCTTCATCAACAAGCTCTTCTCGTGCCCGGACTTTAAGTTCATTACGGACGTATGCCACCACACCATCGTTCTGGTTGAGATTCCTTTTGGTGTAAAATACTCTGTAGTTAGTAAGAGATGGAGGTGGTTTGAATTCGTTAGTCCAGCACTCAGTTAAGACCAACACATCTACGGGCATCTCAAGACTCTCCAAAAAAACTAAAAATCTGTCCAGATTACAATGAATGCTACAAATATTAAGTGTAAGTACAGATAGGGGGTTTTTGAATGCAGTTTTAGTTTTAAGAGCATCAAAATCAGACGAATTTGGTACATTAATACATGAGTCATCAATTATAGTGTCTATTTTTTCTAAATCAACGTCATGTTTTGGAGTGAATTTGAAATTCTAGATATTACAGTCACAGTTAAAGTAATAAGGTAATTGCTGTGAGAAATGTATGCATACAAGTGAAAAGTGTTAATTCCAGATATTTGACATATGTTTGTGAATAACGACATAGATATGGATAGATGTTTAAATAAGTGTGTATATTTGTGGTGTGTATAAGTGTATAAAAATGTGTGTATTTTTGATGTGATATAAAAATATTTTTTTACAAAGACTAAACTGTTATATACGAAATCGAAAACAAAACAAGTTTGAACTAATAAAGAATATGAAAAGTAGAGTACGTCATAGGACCCATCTAGTCATTTTTTAGGTAGTGACGCTAGGTCATTTTCCTCTTCAATTGGGAATGTTGCCGAACCGTCATTCTGTCGCAAAAAGACTTTCCCATACGATGTCCAGCAGTATTTGTACCCATGTGCAGACTTGAATCTACGCGCTAGGTAGAACAACTTCCGTGCCTTTGGTGTTAAATTATCGCATAGATAGATAGGCATATCTGGGCCCTCAATGTTAAGATCAGTTGTCGAGAGATCCTTGTTCTTATTTCCCTTGTAAAGTTTAGCGGCCTTCTTCAGCGCTTCTTTAGCCACAGATGTCGTTAGCTCCATTATGATTGGGTTACCCGATTTATGACTTTTTACTCGGTATATTTCCCTGATTTCATATGATTGTACTGGAACTTGCAGAGTTGTGCTTAGATCAGAGACAAATTTTAACAAATCGTGTTTAGTCTCATTTACTTTTAATGGAATGTTCCTCAACTCTAGAGTAGTGGATTTAATTTGACGTTCCAATTGGTCAATTTTATCTTCCATCTGTTTAATACAATTTCTATCCTCTTTCTTTTCTTTCTTCAGTGTGTCAATTTCAGCTGCAATATCATCGTATTTTTGTGATAAGAACGTAATAGATTTTATTATATCGGCGTTTTGTTTTTCCATGGTGGATTTTAGTTCCTCAAAACGCTTGTCTTGACGTTCCGATAGAGTATGGAATAACCCACGCATTTCAGCCATAAATTCAGACATATTAGCTGACGGCACAGCTGGTGGAGTTCCCAGGGCACGCCGTTTATGACTACGCTTCTGTTTATTTACATTTGTGTAGTCATCACCACGAGCAAGGTCAGATTCCGAGTCATCATGGCTTGGAATGGCACCAGGTTGTTCGCCTTTGTCTTGGCTAAGAGGAGTACTAAATTCGTTAACCGGTGTCGACGGTGGGGTACGTTTTAGCGGCATTGAAGATTATTTGCAGTGAATATGATTACCAGGACAACACGAAGTACCTATAGGTAAGTATTATAGTTTCTACTGGCAGTAAAGTCTCGTTTCCTATCTGGATGTACCGTAGTTAGTGTGCCAGGTACTAGGACAGCATACACTCGTAGTGGGTTGACGTTTATCCGAGACGATTGCACTGAATACTGGATCCACACGGGTGGCGTAGCGGCGATCTCCACGTTATCACGACTGCATAAAATGAGTGAAGCTTTTTTCTAGTAGTTGCCAAGCAAGACACGAGGAGTCCAAGTCCCGAATAAGTGCTATTTTATTATAGATGGGTACCAGGGCAGCATGAATCGTTAGAAGGTGAAGCGTCAAGTTCTCAACACGCACTCAGTGCGTGCCTGTTGTAGTATAGATGGGTACCAGGGCAGCATAAATCGTTAGAAGGTGTAGCATCAAGTTCCCAATACGTTCCCAGAGCGTAACTGGCGTAACGCAAGCCCAACTCAGCCGGTTGTAGTATAGATGGTTACCAGGGCAGCATAAGCCTATAAGATGTTGGACACCACGACGCGCGCGTAGCGGTAGTGCAGCTGTGGTGAGTCCGCGCTTGGTTGTGTTGCATACGTACAATCGGTCAACAGTAGCAGGTAGGATAACGACGTCACACGCAGGCAGCGTTCCGGGCGTGTGTGTTGTGTTGTTGTGTTGTGGCTAGGTAGTTGCGAACGCACACACGTGTGCACACTCGTATTAGCGCCGCCTCGCCGATACTCACACGCACAATAATGTGCAGACTTGTCACTCACTAAGTACAGGCTAGCTGTGGATTACTCCTCACCATTTATGTGATCCTAATTTTTCACTTGGTATTAATTTTCAAAATTTGGTAATAAATATTTAAAATAAATTTGCGCAGTGGTTTACACACGTCTACTCGCTATCGAGGTCCGGAGGGGAGGGGGAATAGTACTGCTCTTTCTATATCTGTTATTAATTTTGATATCCATATTTTAAATCTTTGTTTATTGGTATATTGGTATCTGTCTGATTTAGTATCAAATGGTTGTAAAGTGATCTATAATAGCAACTTATCGGAATTGCAAGTGGTCTATATAATATTATGTAATGTATACTAGCTGTTCGCCCCGCAACTCTGCCCACTTTCTAGGGTATATAACTAACACTGTGACATGAGAATTTTATATTTTAGATTATTTTCCAAGAAAAAAAATAAAAGGGTTGGGTAAGATGGACTTAAATTTTAGATGAGTATGACTTTGAGAGAATTACACATCACTAGGTCCTTTTTATTTTTTCAAGTTATAAAGTGCCAACTATCTTATACTTGAACAGTCAGAAGGTGTCTAAAAAGGCATATCTAGCTGTTCATAGGGGGCTACTGCTTCCGACTCTAATGTATGGGAGTTAAAGGTGGGTATGGCAGAAAAAACATGAAAGTAGAATATGTGCTGTAGAAATGAGAGCATTGAGAGGTATGATTGGCATTAAATTGTGTGATTGGATTAGGAACAGTGTTGTGATGAGAATTGAGAAAGGGATGCTAAATTGGTTTGGTCACGTGGAGAGAATGAGTGAAGAGAGATTAACTAAACAGATTTATATGGCAAGAGTGGAAGGAAGTGTTGGAAGGGGAAGACCAAGACGAATGTTCCAAAATCAAATCGGGCACGTTCTGACAAAAGGTTGGGTCAAGAGTACTCTAAACCGATGAACATGTATGAGAAGATTAATAAATGTGGATGAAGAGAAAGAAGTATGTTTGGATCGTAGCAAGTGGAAGGATGTAACTTATACTTATATTGCGATGAAATCAGACAATGCCATTTATACTAGGATAGCTTACAAACAAAGCAGTGATACAGTAAGGACCGGCAAGTACTGTCTCCAAGTTTTACACAGATCTAACCAAAGGTTTTATACAAAATAGACAGTCAACTGACACTAGGGAAGATACAATAAATAGTGAAAATAAAAATGTTACATACAAAAAGCAGGTACAGTACATCACTCACAAGACTAGGTAATAAACTTGGGTGCTGTATAGATTATAGGCAATATTCAACCCACCTACCTTCCCTTTTACCTATTTGTGGATAGCAGCATAGTACCTATTTGTGGATAGCTCACTTGAGTTGAACATACTCATTGGGACTTTGATTATATACAACTCATTGGGACTTGAATTGACTCAATGACTAGGTAAATTCAAACTCAATGTTGATAAAATATCAAGTACCTATGCCAAGATCTTTACCGAATGATTTTGCGGTCTTCAAATGACTTCCTTACGAAACTAGAACGTAAACTATGCAAATAAATAGTAAAAAGCTGAACGTTACTCTACCTAGTGAGTGTTACATGCCTGTTCTCGCGGTGCATCTGGTGTGGCGGCATTTGGTGGTGCGCGGGCATGCCCTGGTGTGCCGGCATATGCTGCGGCGGGTGCCCCGACATCGCCTGATGATGCATGTTCGGGTGATGCATCATCTTCTGCACAAACCAAAACAAACTCCACCGTTCTCAATCACGAAGATGATCACGCAAAATTTGCAAATGACACTGAGAAATTCTTACCGTAACGTAATGTCGAGGATACACTGAAACCCCGGCTACGCGATCAACATAAATCCGCTCTCGAATCACTCGAAATTATTATATTTTTGGCAAACAGTAAAGAAAATCGTTTCGTTCAACATGCGGCCATGTTAAAATGTTGCCATCTGTTATTTCGGAATCTACCAACCAATACTACCAAACTCAACTGAAAAATGATTTTTTTTTGTGTATATTATTAATATTTTTATGTTTATGGCAACAATTTCCATAATAAAATTAGTTCCATTGAAATTCCGCAATATGGCGAGCTCTTTGGTCAGGCTTTATATTCCTTTCTTACATTGCGTCCTTGGTAAAGAATATGCCGTAACAAGAATCTGTCCAAACGCGAACGAGGGAAATTATCAATACCGGTCAGTTGATTCTAAAGAAAATCTAAAGCCTGACCAGAAATAAAAAACCTGCTCTGGGGGCGCCACGTGTATATTTTTCTGTTAATGGCAACATCATCAAGCAGTTTGGTTCGGCCATTGCAGGCTGTAAAGAAAGATGATTCCGTGCTTCGGAAGGCACGTAAAGCCGTTTGGTTCCGGTTACTATCTACGGATGTAGTCGTTATAAGAGCCATGTCGTAAGCACAACCTGGGTTTGTGAGGTAGGGTAAACTCGAAACCTAGCAAGCATTGAAATTCCGCAATATGGCAAGGATTTTTACAGTCCGTCCAAAAAGAGTAGAAATTAAAAAGTGAATTAAAAAGAAAAAAAAATTAAAAATAGTGGCAACAATTCGTCATTTTCATTTCATTTTCCAACCAAGTGAAAATGAGACGACACTACTTTCTTTGGTCAGGCTTTACAAAGCCACTCCTACTACATAATACATAATGCCTAACCAAAGAAATAAGAAACCTGCTCTGGGGGCGCCACGTGTATATTTTTACGACTATGGCAACAATTTCTCTTATAAAATTAGTTCCATTGAAATTCCGCAATATGGCGAGGTTTTGTTATTTCTTTGGTCGGGCTTTAATACTGATTTTTTCGTGTAAGAAAATTCTGTGATTGCGGCGGGCAAATCTAGGGGAGCGGGCAGAAATATAAACAAACAAATTCATACACAAATAAATTTATTTTTCTTAAAATCAGTTTTATTCTTAAAAACTACAATTCCGCTTGACAAATGTAAAGGAATACAACTGATAAAAAGTGGAAATAGTCCTCGTCGTTATTGATCTGAACATCAGTCAGATGCGAGTAGGCGGGTTCTATTTCTTCGATCGAGCTATCCAAGCTCTCATCGCTGTCCCTGGTAGTTTCCGCCCAGGATACCCGTTTCGAACTTCTCGGGGACTCTTTCTTTTTGTCCTGCGCCGGCGTGGAATGGGAGACCGGGGAGGGTGTTCCTTTGGTGGGTGTCTGGGCGCATTTATCGAGATAGTGTTTGCGGAGTATGTATTCGCGCATGGAGTCTTGTGAGCTCCGTTTGGGGGGTGGTGGGGGCGGTAGAGACTGGTCGTCGTGGTCCATGCGGTCGCCTTGCTTGTCCTTGCCGGCTTGTTCCAGCTTGTTTAGTTCGTCCTCGTCGGCGGCGAGCGGCCAGGCGCCGAGCTTGTTGCGCACGAGGTGCGGGCGCGCGTGGGCTGCGCATAGGATCCGCTTGCGCACGAAGTCGTGGAACATAGTGAGCTCCGAGCTCAGCTCGCGCCGGACTAGTTGCTTGTGGCGGGAAGGAACGTTCGGGTCCCGTACTGCTAGCAGCGCCTGTGACATGTAAAATGCAGTGTATCAATATTAATGATATGTTTATTGCTGGCATTGCTATGGGCGAGAGTGCTTGCAGCAATTTTTTTACAAGATACCAATTTTATTAATTAGCCCTGGTTGCAGCAGCATCCCAGGTAGCATGAG
>CAOKYR010000099.1:0-99915 GCA_948473455.1 Teleiodes luculella | reverse complement strand
AAACAGGGTTATTGGCACACAGTTTAAGAAATAAATAAATTGTCTTATTGTCCACGGAACCCTGAAAATGGGAAGTGGCAAGACGTGTTTTTCCGTTGCGTAACCGCAAAAAAGGAATCGCCTTCGTCTCGCGACGCCGCGCTTTATAAACTTGTGCGTCGTAAAAGCTAGCTCAAGGGAAAGCCTTTACGCAAGCTTCTCTCATGTAGGTAGGCTATAACTTTACAGATACTACAAGAAACCAGGTGGGCACAGGTAAGGGAGAATCATTTGTAAGATCTTGTAGACAGGCAGGATTGAGTGGTAAATAATGTTTCGAGAGTAAGACTCCAGTCATTAAGTATTATTGTAAATCCTACTAAAAGTTTGTGAGGACGGATGTACGATGGATGTTTGTTACTCTTTCACGCAAAAACTACTGAATGGATTTCAATGTAACTACAATAAAATAGCTCATACATAAGAATAACACATAGGCTACCTTCTTCAGACAGCTAATAGGCTCAGAACCGGAGTGGCCGCTAAAACTTCTAAATTTAAGTTGCTGGTTTCATTCATTCAGGAATCGAAAAGGATGGGAGATGAATGAATTTAATTTTGCATAAATGATATTTGAAAAAAAGCGGCTAAGTGCGAGTCAGACTCGCCCATGAAGGGTTCCGTATGAAATTATGTTTTTATTTTATTTTTACCCACGACGGACGGAAGGGAACGGAGGCGGTATATGCGTTTGGGGTAAAAGGTTGTTTGTTTGTTTGTTTGTTTGTTACCTTCTATCTCAAAAACCAATGGACCGATTTAGTTCCGGTTTTTTGCATTAAAAAGGTAACACTTCAACTTAGGATCTTAGATATGTTTTATGTAGGTAGACCATCAGGGAGCGCTGCAGCAGCCAGATAAGTTGGTACCACAGGAGTTATTTAAAAACTACCGAATCGATTTCGATGCAGTTTTTTGCATTCAAAAGGCTTCATATTGGAGCTGGTTGTTAGACATGTTTTGGGGCGGTAGACCACCAGGGAGCCCTGCAGCAGCCAGATAAGTTGGTACTACAGGAGTTCTCAAAGAGTACTGAATCGATTTAGATGCGGTTTTTGCATTCAAAAGGCTTCATCTTGGAGCAGGTTCTTAGATACGTTTTATGGAGGTAGACCACCAGGGAGCCCTGCAGCAGCCAGATAAGTTGGTTCTACAGGAGTTCTCAAAAAGTACTGAATCTATTTCGATGCGGTTTTTTGCATTCAAAAGGCTTCATTTTGGAACTGGTTGTTGGACATGTTTTGAGGCGGTAGACCACCCACCAGGGAGCCTTGCAGCAGCCAGATAAGTCGGTACTACAGGAGTTCTCAAAGAGTACTGAATCGATTTAGATGCGGTTTTTGCATTCAAAAGGCTTCATCTTGGAGCAGGTTCTTAGATACGTTTTATGGAGGTAGAACACCAGGGAGCCCTGCAGTAGCCAGATAAGTTGGCATTACAGGAGTTTTCAAAACTACTGAACCGGTATCTTTACAGATCAGGTTCTTGGACATGTTTTATGGCGCATGGCGGTAGACTATAAATAAATACTGCAACAGCGAGGATAGGTGGCCGATAACCGCTGATAACAAACAAAAGTAACGTACTCTCCAAAAAGTTTAAAATAAAAACAAAATTAAAAAACCCACGCCGGATGTTAAAACATATTCAAATAAAAAACAAAATTGAAAATTTTAAAAAACCCACGCCGTATGTTAAAATATATTAGAATAAAAAGGATTAAATAACATTTTTGGAAATCCCCCGACCAGAGTCAAATAAGATAAGAAATATCAAATAAAGAAATCTATAAAAAGAGTGATTTCTCACGAAATCCGCCACACAAACAACTAATTATGACCTTTCTTAGTCCTTACGTATACGTACCTACTTAACTTTTGGTTTCTCGTAGAAATAGACACAGCAATAATATTGATTAATTTAGGTACTATACACACTCATCTATCTAATAATATAATACAAATCCAATAAAACACGTCGGGGGCTGCCATCATCGCTCTCTTTGTTAGAAATTTCAGCTAAAATATTGTAACTACTTATTTATATTACTTAAAAACTAAATATAATGTAGATTCTGAATAAGTAAAACTCGCGGTATGATAAAATTTATTAATGTCAGAGCAGGGAATGGCAGACCCCGACGTGTTTTATTGGATTTGTATTATATTATTACATAGATGAGTATGTATAGTACCTAAATTAATCAATATTATTGCTGTGTCTATTTCTACGAGAAACCAAAATGTAAGTAGGTACGTATACATAAGGACTAAGAAAGGTCATAATTAGTTGTTTGTGTGGCGGATTTCGTGAGAAATCACTCTTTTTATAGATTTCTTTATTTGATATTTCTTATCTTATTTGACTCTGGTCGGGGGATTTCCAAAAATGTTATTTAATCCTTTTTATTCTAATATATTTTAACATACGGCGTGGGTTTTTTAAAATTTTCAATTTTGTTTTTTATTATATTTGAGTTGATTGAAAAAGGGAAATTGCGGTTTACGATTTATGACGTATTAAAAAAAATCTACTTACTAGATCTTGTTCAAACCAATTTTCGGTGAAAGTTTTCATGGTAATACATCATATATTTTTATTAGTTTTATCATTCTGTTATTTTAGAAGTTACAGAGGGGGGACACACATTTTACCACTTTGGAAGTGTCTCTCGCGCAAACTAATCAGTTGAGAAAAAAAAAATTAGAAACCACAATATCATTTTTGAAGACCATCTATATAGACCACTCAAGCATGGGTTTGATGAAAAATAAATTTTTGAGTTTCAGTTCTAAGTATGGGGAACCCCCATAATTTATTGTTTTTTTCTATCTTCTTGTGAAAATCTTAATGCGGTTCACGGAATACATCTACTTACCAAGTTTCAACAGTATAGTTCTTATAGTTTCCGAAAAAAAGTGGCTGTGACATATACGGACGGACAGACAGACAGACATGACGAATCTATTAGGGATTCGTTTTTTGGCATTTGGCTACGGAACCTTAAAAAAGAAAACCTGTATTGTCACAAAATACAAAAATAATGCTGGCACAATTATTTAAGAACTCCAATTTTTTAAACACCACTTACCTTTGAAATCCTCGGGTGCGCGGGAAATTGAAACTTTCTTCTTCTCGCGGCGGCTGTAGAGCACGAAAATGCAACAAGTTCTAGTGGCCAGGACGTGGATGCTGCCAGCATATATAGGAGCGATAAGGCGGGAGGCGGGGCCGGAGCACGCACGCGTAGGCTCCGGGAGCTTACCGCCGTGACGCGCGACGAAATTAAAAAGTAAATAAAAAAGAAAAAAAAAACGGTGAGGATGAGAACGCTCTCCGTCAATCTGCTTCTCCTGCCTGCAGCTGATTTCTGATGCGTGTTTTTTGTGATTGGTAAGTAATTTTGTTAGCCATTTAGTTTGCCAATTAGTAAAAAGAAAAACATTGATTTCTAAAGGTAAAAAATTAATTGTACTTAATTTCAATCGCTCGATTTATATTTAAGAACAATGGGGAATTGAGGAAAATATTGATTTGAATGTATTTTTAGTTAGGTGAAGAGGAGGTTGAATAAAAAAAAGCTTTACAAGGGCCAAAATAAATTAAATTAGTTACGTAGTTCATAATCAGATTATTCAATTTTGATAACTTGATTTTCAGCTGTTCGAATAACACAATTTTAAAGCTTCTGTCACTATTGTCAAAAGTTTTTAACTGTTGTGAGGTCGAAGTTGACGTAAAATAAAATCTGGCTCTCCTGCGCAATTTATTTAACCCTGTGTTTTCTTCAGACATAAAATAAATTTACTTTGAAATAAAAATGCATAGAATGATTTTTTAATTAAATAATAGAGGAATAAAAAAAGCTTGTTTACCGCTGAAATTGTAGTTATCTACGTAGTAAAAAAAGTGTTTTCTTGACCAATAAGCACCTAAGATTGTCTTGGAGAAATTGCTACCATATCAATAAGGCTGTCTATAAATATGCACTGACTTCTTTGTTTTTTCTTTGCGCTATAATAGAAAGTACATGTGCCAGCACATGCGGTTGGACATTCGCACTAGGAAATTCACCTCTACCACTACGAAATACGGGCGTTCTTAAGGTCAACATGTCCAGCTGACTACTGTACGTACATATTTCATAAATTTAGTAGTCTGCCTTCAAAACACAGGGTCGCGGGTTTGAATCCCGCCCAGGGCAAACATTCGTGTGGTGAGCACTTGTGTTTGCCTTGTGTCTGGATGTTGTATGCCCCCAATAAATAAAAAGGAAAGTAAATAGGAATTTCCTTTCATACGTGCTTTTAATATTGCAATATTTAAATATTACCCTTTGTGCGCTCATATTGCGTTTTCTTCCTGCTTGTAAAAGTATAAATGGTAGAACGTATTCATGGCGTTAATATTGTGAAGATATTAGCTTCTTTAGTGTACCTTGAATACGTACTTTAAGTTAAATATTATATGAAACAAAACATAGAAGTACAGAAGCCAGCGCATGCGGTTGGACATTTTGCTCTACGAAATTCACCCCTACCGCTATGGAATACGGGCGCTCTCAAGCCAGTCCGGTGAAGCTTGATTTGTCGTACCTTTTCGACACAAGCATAGGTCAATTCAAAAAAAAAAAAAAGGGCGCTCTCAAGGTCAACATGTCCAGCCGCATGTTCTGACTACTGTGTACTATTATTTATTCTATGCTACCGTCCTATTTATTACTGGTGTCAATAAATAATATTTAATTTTGTCTTGTATTGTACATAGATAAAGACACCCAATCGATTTCGTAAAAAAATTAAAAGCTTTTTGCGTTGATGTAACGCATTGTAGATAACATTGTGGTATATTGTGTACAAATTGATTATTTTTAGCTGACTAGATACATTTAGGATTTATTTTCGAATACGCCCTCATCATTCTTATTCATTGAGAATCGATGACAAATCGAACTATATGTTTGCGGCCCAGAATCTAGCCATCTCTACTGCACCGTCCGTGGCGTCCTGGCGTCCATCAGGTCCTGCTGAGAAATCAAAATCATCCCTCATTACTTTAAATGATAGACACTTAGCTAGCTGTAGGTATGACAGTTTTAAAAAAACATAAATGGCGCAATTTTCTTCGGCCTCTACCCTAAAATCTGAACCAGTGCGGGTTGGTCAACTTCACACACAACCTTTGAATTACTTCGCAGATGTGTTCAAGTTTCCTCACCATGTTTTCTTTCCCCGTAAAAGCGTCGAATAAACGTACATAATATGGATTCTTAAGTCTAAAACACATTGGTACGGACCGAGACTGAACCCACCATCTTCTAAATGGAAGTCAACAGCCCTAGTCACTTGTCCACCGACGCTCTTCAATCAAAATATTTCTGATTATATCAGAACCTCCATAATATGTAATGCAGTACCTTTACTTTTCATGAAAAATTAACTAGATATCATAGATATGCAAATTTTATACAAAAACCTTTCAAAACTGCCACTAGTTCAGTAAAATTCAGTTTGATAAGGATCATAATAATATTATTCTGTTACTTGCTGACGTCCCATATAAGTTGGATGATTCGATCGTCAGCCCACATCAGGATTACTGAATGTTGGCTTTTCCAACTGACTGACTTGTGAACTGACAACTGAATGATTAGATACGTGAGTTTGCAAGGTACCTACGTCACTTTAGAGATACTTTAGCCTATGGTCTGTTTCATATAAAACCGGACAAAAGTTCATTGACCTCTTTCTTTTCTTAAAAGTTATTAAACATAATGTAACGCCAAAATCTCTGGCAAGGTCACACGCTCACCCCGCCTTCTACTACGGTACGCCAAATTACGTATTTTGCCATAATTTCCTACAGTTTTATCGTATCGTTTGAAAAAAATGTGCACATTGTATGCAGGTGTCAGTGACCTTTCGTCCGGATTATTATGAAACAAACCATAGTGACTAAATAGTTACCAAGATGACTCATACATATATGGATGTCTACAAGTATTTTTTGCCATTTCACCACCAATAAAATTATGAAAAGTATCGATGATCAAATGGCTAAGGACATTGACTTCCATTCGGAAGTTAGGGTATTCAAACCCGGCACGTGCCAATGGACACTCACACAAAATAAATACCACGGTAAATATCCCGTTTTAAATCTTAATAGTTACGTACCAATGGGTTTTGGATTTTCGAATTCATTTGTACGTTTCTTCGACGCTCTTACGGTGAAGGAAACCATCGTGAGGAAACCTGCACATACCTGCGAAGTAATTCATAGGTGTGTGTGAAGTTGACCAACACGCACTGGACCAGCGTGGTGCAGCGTAGGTTAAGTTAGTGATACAGCAGTGTAGGTTAGATGGATCAAGAATCTGAAGCACTCTGAAGTCTTTTTGAAACGAAGCACGGAAAGTAATACGAATTTGTTAAATAAATGCGATGTCAAAAACTCATATTTTAAAAAATTATATTGTGCTTATACATTTCGAGCATTGAAATGATCTATCTTATACATAGGTACAATAGTAGGTGTTAACCAAAGCGTTACTATCTTAAACGTGGTACTGAGTTAATAGTGAAAGTATAGTATAAATATTTTTAGATTTTTACTCAAAATCTTGTTGCTATTTCTGTCTCTTACGCGACCTTTTCCAAACATGTAACCTAAATAATATCTTTAATTAAAAAAGGAATGATGAGATTCGCAGGCCAAGAAAAGTAACCGACGACGTAGCCCAAAGGAATATTAAACTTAAGTAGCAGTGGGCGGGTCATATACGAAGAACTGACGGCCGTTCGGGCAGAAAGATTTTCAAGGAGTCGAGCAGCAGCGTGGGTGGACCTTTCCATAAAATGGACGAATCTTCTTCTTATCGAGTGGGTTTCGAGGTTAACCTACCTCACAAACCTGGCGTCGGAATTGTTAAGCCGCCTTAGGTTTCCGATATGGCTCCTATGACGACTACATCCGTAGATAGTAGCCGGAACCAACGACTTTTACGTGCCTTTCAAAGCACGGAATCATATATAGATATTTTTTTAAAAATTCCTTATTGTCACGGAAGAAAAATACTAATGCAGGGCGGAAAGCTAGTAAATAAATAAATTAAAATGGACACAAGATGCAACCCGATACATCTACAAACCGACAATTTGCTGACAATGAGCAAATCCATACCCCTCCCCCACATTTCATCTATCTACGACTGTCTTTCTACATAGTAACTACCTACCTACATATTTTTCTTCAACTAGGTATTTTTCCATTTTAATCAATTGAGATGGTTTGCAAAACAATGAAAACGAAAACGCCGTTTTGTGCTTCTTCTTTGCCTGGCCCTTTTTCCCAATTTATTTGGGGTCGGCCCTCCGTATCATGCGTCTCCAGGCAGCTCGGTCCTGGGTCGTCTCTTTATTGGCTTGGATTTCTTTGAGGTTCTTATTTACTACGGACATCCATGTAATTCGGGGTCTTCCTCGTCCTCGATGTTTTGTTTCTATATCTAGCACTCTCCTGGTCATGTGGTCGGATGGTCGCCTCATAATATGTCCGTACCACCGCAGCCGGCATTCCTGTAGTTTGTCTGGAATGGGTCTCACCTTGAAGGTGCCTCTTATGTGTGTGTTTCTGACATGGTCCAACCTAGTTACACCACCTGCCCATCTAAGTATCTTCATCTCAGCACAGTGCAATTGATTTTCGTGTTGCTTTTTAAGTGGCCAGCATTCGGCTCCATATGTCATGGCCGGTCGGACGGCTGCTCTGTAAACTCGTCCCTTTATGCGCACGGGCATCCGATTGTCGCACAGTACACCGGATAGTTCTCTCCACTTCATCCACCCGGTATTTATGCGATGGGTGATATCAGTGTCTATCGACCCATCTTTACAGATAACTGAACCTAAGTATTTGAAATGGTCCACTTTTTTTAGCTGGGTGTTCTGCAGGCAGATGGTGTGTGTGCTGTTGACGCCACTAAAGTTGCAATGCATGTACTCGGTTTTCTCTCTGCTTATTCGCAGACCTGATGTTTCCAGGGCTTCCCTCCATCTTTCCAAAATCTGCTGTAGGTTGCGTCTTCAATATATTCCTCTTAGTTTGATTAGACGATTCACCTTTCTTTTTCTTACAAGATTTTTTAATCTTAACTGTTAATTAATTCAATGGCTTCAAGTGCTATAGTAGGTACTCAAAATTAAACATTTGCAATGCAAATTTGATCTTTATGGTTCATTTCCTAATGTGAGAGGGTTAAGTAAAGCTTTGGTGGGATTGATGGGATTGATAGCTTTGGCAAAAATTGCTATTCTTGGTTTTATTCAGATCAGAGATAAGATTGACGTATCAAGAAAGTTCTTCAATTTGATTCCTCTATTGGTTACTTGCTTATGGGTTGCGTATTGCGTGTGGGTTTCCAGGTTAACCTACCTCACAAATCCTGTAGTGCTTCTGTTCTGACACGCTTCGTGTAAAGACTACATCCGTAGATAGTTTCAAATATATCCGTGGATTCCTATTTAAAAAGTTATGTATATATTTATTATTTCAAACAAAATCACACCACCAACGCTTTTACATCTTCCAGTAATCAAGTAATATTATTTTCATAATCTTCACCTTATCAACAAAAGCTATATACTGTCTTCAGAGTCATTCCAGCTGAAAGACGTCCACTTCTGAATAAAAGCCTCCGCAGTGGGGCGGTGGCTCTACCCTAGAGTAGTCATATACCAACGCATCATGGTCTAAGAAAACAAGGTCTTGCATTCGGACCACGTGACTGACACAAGCCTACGTCATGATGCGCTGTTCATCCTTGTCTGTTAACACGCATTCGACAAGGTCATCCTTGTCAGCATGATGACGTAGGCTTGTGTCAGTCACGTGGTCCGAATGCAAGACCTTGTTTTCTTAGACCATGCCAACGCTGTAGGAGCGGCTCGAGGGACGGACCACGGCCTACATAGCGAAGTGATACGGAATAAAAAACAAAATTGAAAATTTTAAAAAACCCACGCCCTATGTTAAAATATATTAGAATAATAAAAAGGATTAAATAACATTTTTGGAAATCCCCCGACCAGAGTCAAATAAGATAAGAAATATCAAATAAGCCCCCGACGTGTTTTATTGGATTTGTATTATATTATTAGATAGATGAGTATGTATAGTACCTAAATTAATCAATATTATTGCTGTGTCTATTTCTACGAGAAACCAAAAGGTGAGTAGGTACGTATACGTAAGGACGAAAAAAGGTCATAATTAGTTGTTTGTGTGGCGGATTTCGTGAGAAATCACTCTTTTTATAGATTTCTTTATTTGATATTTCTTATCTTATTTGACTCTGGTCGGGGGATTTCCAAAAATGTCATTTAATCCTTTTTATTATTCTAATATTATTTTAACATACGGCGTGGGTTTTTTAAAATTTTCAATTTTGTTTTTTATTTGAATATGTTTTAACATCTGGCGTGGGTTTTTTAAATTTTTAAATTTTGTTTTTATTTTAAACTTTTTGGAGAGTACGTTACTTTTGTTTGTTATCACTTAGCACACTAAAACATATAATTAAAAATGACGACATTTTGTTTTCTTTGTGTTTCGATATTGTATATTATGCTAGTACCTAATTAAACATACATAATTTATTAGTATGCCTTCTTAAAACTAACTGGCGGTAATCAAAATGATGGATGTTGTTTGGATTTGGCAGAAATTTGGTATGTGCGATATTGAGACTACTAGTTACTTAGCAGCTTAGTGTCCAAGCGTTTCGTTGCCATTAAATATCAAATGGCACAAAAGCAGTTACAAAACAAAATAACAACATAAGCTGGGAGTACCTCCGCGCGGTGAAGGCGGTAACAGTGCAAACTGGCTAAAACTCCCATTAACTATCCAACCAAAGATGCCTTCGGGCTTATGTTTTTATTTTGTCTTACGCACAAGCGAGTATTTGGAAGTAGCCTACCCGGTCACGCAGGGGAGCAGCCAACCAACTTGTTCACTTATTAAACGTTAATTTGTTGAATACTCTAGAATAAATAATTAAAGATGGGTCTAGGTAAGAAAACGAAAATGAAGCCTTCTGAATGCAAAAAACCGCATCGAAATAGATTCAGTACTTTTTGAGAACTCCTGTAGAACCAACTTATCTGGCTGCTGCAGGGCTCCCTGGTGGTCTACCTCCATAAAACGTATCTAAGAACCTGCTCCAAGATGAAGCCTTTTGAATGCAAAAACCGCATCTAAATCGATCAGTACTCTTTGAGAACTCTTGTAGTACCAACTTATCTGGCTGCTGCAGGGCTCCCTGGTGGTCTACCGCCCCAAAACATGTCTAACAACCAGCTCCAATATGAAGCCTTTTGAATGCAAAAAACTGCATCGAAATCGATTCGGTAGTTTTTGATAACTCCTGTGGTACCAACTTATCTGGCTGCTGCAGCGCTCCCTGATGGTCTACCTACATAAAACATATCTAAGATCCTAAGTTGAAGTGATATCTTTTTAATGCAAAAAACCGGAACTAAATCGGTCCATTGGTTTTCGAGATAGAAGGTAACAAACAAACAAACAAACAAACAACCTCTTACCCCAAACGCATATACCGCCTCCGTTCCGTTCCGTCCGTCGTGGGTAAAAACATCGTGAAGGAAACGACCCCTGAGGACTCCGCCTCTAATTGCTACTTTAAATTAGATTTTAAGGCGCGCCTGGCGCCGCGCCGCCGGCGGGTACGGCCATTGTTACCTGAACGGTTACAACAACTACCTTCGTTGAAAATAGCCGGGACCAGCAACGGCCTCCTGGAGCACGAAATCATTTTTCTTTTCTTACAATCTGCCGATTCAGCCCACAATGCTCCAGCTAAACCACAGAATACCAAATAGTAGTCTCTACTAAACCATAAACTAATTATATATACCCTTTTACCCCCTTAATGCGTAAAATACTTGTTCAAATGTGGCGGATAACCAGTTTAATTTTACGGTGCGGTGTATAGATTATTGTCTGTTTTTTGTTGATACTCGTAGCACTATCAAAGCTTTTTGTCAGTGTCAAGTTGAAACTGAAGCTGAGGGATAACTTACCACGTGTGTCTAATCCCTCACCGGTGTAATCTTAGAAAGGATAGTTCGACAGTACCCGTAGCATAAAATCCTATGACAAGAGATTGTCGCCTTGTCGCACATTCTACTGTCAAAATACTTTGAGAAAGCCGCCATGTTGCAGTTTCCGCCAATAGAAGGAGAGTGTAGACGTGATAAAATTATGTCGTGCCACGCATGAAACAACAGCCCGACTAGAAGTCATTTAACATAAAGTATTCACATACTAGCAAATATAACTAAAAATTATAAATATACAATGCTACAAAATTTAAAAAAATATATAAAGAAAAAACTGTTGAAATGAAACACAATGAATTAATTTTGCTTATCCATTTTACCACGACAACAAAGACAAAAGATTGAAATTTTATATCAACTCATTTTCCAACACAAAGAAAATATCTCATTTTGCATTTGTAAATTATTTTGAAACAATGTTAGTCGTAGTCGGCAGAATAATATTTTTATGAAGACCCCAGAAACACGAGTCAATATATGAATTATTAGATACCTATTATATGTATGTTTTTTTAAAGTTCCTCGTTTTTGGGTCCTATTAAATTCGTACAACTTCATATCGTTACATAACAAACTTAAAAAAAACCCTATAAGACCCATTTGAAACACGCTCTAGCTTCATAATTGTTTCAAAAATTTCACAAAGTCGTTTTAATTCATTCACTTATGTTTATGTAGGTCAAACAAGGTCACAAAAATCACTACTATTGGTCAGTGAAGTGCGATAGGGTACCCGATAAGTATGTTGGAAATAGGATCAAGATTTTACTATCCCTAAGGACATGAAAAAAACGACACTGTCCGATTGCGGGTTGGGTCTGCTAGAGATTATTTGCACTAGTAAAATCTGGATAAAAGTGGCTGGGTTTGGGTTGCGTAGCGATATCTTTGCATATAAAATTGTAGAGCAACCATGTTGAAAGTAAAATAAACGAAATTTTGCAAATGCTTAATCTTTACACGTTACAAATAAAGAGATTTTTTTAATCTCTTCTGTCTCTTAAAACAGAGGATTGGATATATCGATGGTGGAAATGTCAAAGGGCTTAAAGGACAAATCGTCATTTTACAGGAGAGCAGAAAAACGATTTTTATAGAAAAAAGTGCATAACTTTTTTGTTTTTAAAGCGATCAATTTGGTTTAAAGACCAAATTTTATATTTTTTTGAGCTGAACTGTATCCACGCTTTTAATTTAACCCAACTAGCTTAGTTTAAAAGATAGATGTCCTTTAAGTTTCGTACTTTTATGATCTTGCCCTTTAAAGCCAAAACAGACTAAGAAATTAAGAAGTGCTTTGGACTTAAAGGACTGCACTTAACATATTAAAAGGTCTTAAAGGACAATTGCGGTCTAACCATACAAAAAATCTGTCCTTTACACTGTATAAGCAGAATGTTTTGACTCGCCACCTGCATGCTTATTGACCTCTTCGTTGTTTCCAGTTCTATGAAAACCGAACCTTTTAGAACAGAATCTTTTTTTAGCGAATTGTTTAAAACAATTATTTCTATGTCACATTCTTCCTGATTCGTGATTTGACTATTATTAAGAACAGATCTTTCATAATGCAGTTTTCTGCTTTATCTCTTGGATTGTCCGTATGTACGTAGCTACATATTTGAGCCACTATAATTAACCTGAGAGCCCTTTTCGTGTTGCCGTCTTTATAAAATAAATGGAAAGCAAGCATTGATTACGGCACCACATGTCGTTGGTCTTTTGTTGGTCAGTTAATCAAGTTTCGGTATTCAACACCAGTCAACATTTCTTCCCATAGATCTTAACGTTAGCAAACGTACTGATTTCGTGGCAATTTAGTACAGCTAATGCTATTCCACGAAGTGATAATGTTAGAATGGGGTACTTTTTTTACCATACAAGTGCTTTTATCTGAAAATTCAGCACATTTTAAGAGATGTTTGGTTCTTTTGTCCTAATTTAGTTGACCACAGTTGACTGTCATTACAACATAATATCTTTTATTTATTTTTTGTTAGTTTTTATTTCATGTATTTTTTGTAGTATTTTTTTTATATAAGCAAGGAATTTAAATTAATTTATTTAAAAACGCTGATATAATCGTTATCTTTTGGTTTTATGACCTGAAACCATTATATTATTACGATTGTTTGTTTGAAACCATATATTGTTAGGGAATAAAATATCTCGAAAATGTTTGTGATTTATAGTTACAAAAAGTGATTAAATACAGGTACGCCATTCTATCCTGTCTTAACTTTCTTTTCTGATTTCAGCCTTAGCTCTTTACTGAAATTGTTTCTGCGGTAGCAGAGCTGTGTAGAAGGAGGTTTAGTAAAGTCGAATTTTAACGAAATAATCCAGTTTCAAGTGCAAAATGGGATAGTTCTGTACGTCACATATCACGCCTCCTGCACAAAAAGCAGGGAAAAGCTCAATTAAGGGTTGGACTTTCTGGTCTAGACACTATAATTATAAGTCACATGTCATTAACTTCCTATGCTACGTGTCCTTTAAGCCTATACATGTGAATACAAGATATGTGAGTTTGGGTCGTAAATATCCATAAATTACTAAGTTTAATTTCTTAATGTCCTTTAAGCATAAATAATTATATGATACTGACCTATAATACCAAAAATCGAAAAAAGTGCATTTTTCAAAATTCTCTCCTAGCTCCATTATTTGACATAAAAAAATATCAAATATACAGATCGAAAGAGCTTGACGAGACGAATAGAACTGCATCAAAAAGTGATTTTCGTCAAAATGTCCTATAAGCCCTTTGACATTTCCACCATCGATATTATAAATTGAATATGCCTACTTTTAATTTCATTTTTTATTTTATGTATTTACACCTAAATAAAATATTTTATTTAATCTAGTTGATGTCTACTCAGGGTAGCGTTGCCAGGCGTCCGAATAAAGCCGGACATAGTTAGGCTTTTTGATTGCCTGTCCGGCCAAAATAAACGGTGCCCGGCTTTACGAAAGCATTTTGTCCAAGCTGAAACGACATTTCGCTATTAGGTCTGGCGACCTGGCAACCCTACTCCCGTCACACTAATAGAAACTGTATATAATTAGTCAAAATTATTTAGCAAAAAAATATCAACCTCTAAAAAATTACTGGTTACGTTGTTCCAGTTTCGTAAACGGCCGAAGGGAAAAGAAAGCAAGCAAAATAAATAATGGAATAACAAAACTACATACACAGGAAATATCTATTAGACATCACCGGAGAAAGCATTATGGTTTATCGCATCAGCTAAGAAAATTGATTGAGGAAAAAGGAAATATGGTGGTCGTTCTTATACCTTTTAGTAATAAAAAGGAGAATAAAAATTCCCTTTAAAATGGTAAAATCTTACTTGCTTGAGTTTTTTTGTTTGATATTTAGAGCACGTGTCAATGTGCACGTGCGTGATCATGTCTAAATTATTCTCTTTTTGAGAGAGGTTTTCGATTTTAACCCAAATTCAATCCCAAACAAGACACATACTGAGGTATTTCCATCAACTTTCTATCAAAGCAAAACCGGCCGATGTTACATTATCCCTGCATCAAAATTCTATCAGTGAATGTAACATATCAGCCAATATTCCGTGTGTAAAAGACACGTCCTAGCACAATCCGAATCGCCTGTGATGTAAGGTGAAATGTAGGTCTATCTAACGTTATTTGGCAGGATAATACCTGTGCCTTCTTTGAAAGTTCATGTCCTATTATATAGTTCATGAAACCTTTGTATAAGGTAGCTCATTTCAAAGGCTAGTAGCACAAATAAGAATAATGGAGGCGAAACTCTGAGCTGCTATTTTATTAGCCTTTTTGTAGAGTGTGACGTCACAGCAGAATAACTTAAGATCAATTTAAAAAAATCGAAGTGATCAAATAACGAAATGAATTTCTTAAGAATACTCTAAGATTTTCAGAGAGACGATAGATTAAAAAAAAGCTTAAATTTTTTTTATTTTTCTAGATGATTGATGATGACTGGTCGTTGACTTGTCTTTTGATTTCTTCATATGAATAAATGCAATGACTTACCAAACATAAGTTTTCAAATATTCTAGACAATAAAAACTGTACAGTATCAATCAAATTAAACTGTTTCAATGATACTCGTATCTATGTATATAATTTTCCCCGAAGAAGCAATAGCTGTCACATGTGAATAATGAATTTAATTTATCCATCTTGATTGAATTACGGCTTCGTAACCATGTTAGTTTGTGGATACCTTTCACGGTGGTTTATTAACTCCTAAAAAACCGTATGTCAGTATTAGCTAATAGGTAATTATGCTATCAACAAACTGTCATGGTTACACAGGGGGAAGTTCAATTAGGACAGATTAATTAAATAAAAACTTATGTAAATGCGTACTTGGCTGAGATATAAAACAAAACCGTTGCTCGATCCTTTAACAATTAGAAAAAAGCTGATAATATTCAAATGGCCGAAGATATTTTCTTGGAACTTCATAGCTAAGAACACTTTCGATGGTAATGAGTAAATCGGGCTTGAAGCGTGACATGTTATAAATATTTTCATGTTTCTCAGAAACTCTCTCTGTCTCTCTTACCAGAACATCCACTGTGACATGGAAACCCTGTCACAGAAAAAAATAATAGTACTAACCTGTACAGAAAGGACACTCACCCCCCCCGCGCCAAAATGGGTTCCCAGCCCGATATAGCGCCCCACGCCCCGCACCCCGCAGGCGCCGCGGGACTCCGCCGGTGGTGTTCGGGGGTGTTTTACACAGAGCCTAGCGCCATTGACTTGTAGTTGATATTGTTGTTATTCAAAAAGAAGTAGGTTGTCAAAATGTGTTTTCTGTATGGAGTGACCGCCCAGTGACCCTGTCTCAAAACCTGTGGCTTAAATGTGAAAACCACATCACTCGATGTAGGTAAGGTAGCGCACGGGGAGTGATGTCACCGGAAGCACAATATGAAACTTGCTTTTGTCTTTATGGTAAAGTGTTTTCCTTTGAAAGGCTTTCAGGACCTGATATGAGCTTGTTGGTTTTGGCAATGTACTGTATCAGGATATTTTTATTATTTGCTGATTGAATTTGAAAATTATAGTGCGAATTTTAGGGTAACTTGACAGAAAGTTTCTACAATGACCAAAATAAAGTGTCGTGATATTGTACATAGATAGCCAACAATATCATGACGTCATCTCCACCGTTATGACCGTTAGGCTAAAATGTTGTATTCATAGATTATAAATAAATAAAAATGTTGTATTGTATTAAATAGGATGATTGACCATGTCAACTTCACATTCACACACTTTTTTATTAAGTAGGTACTGAAAATAACTAGGTATTACAAAAAAACAACAATAACAAAAAATTCGTTATCGATTTTAATTTTGTGAAACATCATCATATCAGCCCAAAGACGTGCACTGCTAGATAAAGGAAAAAAAAAAAAAAAAAATAGAGAAATATAATTCTTCTATTGTGATGAGTTTGGCATGTGTTTTTTAAAACGAACTAGTTGAAATACAATAACCGTATAATTGTTATTATAGTGCCTACTACAAGAGGGGGGCGTATTTAAAGGGGTTTACGCCGCGGGGTGTAGAGGCCACATCTGTGTATGTGTTTGTGTAGGGTAAGATATTAGCTCACTGACCTGATTACTAAGATTACAGAGCGGAGCCGATGGCTTGTTGCTACTTGCATGATGGAGCTTATCCTCAATATACCTATAAATATTTTTTTTAACTGTGAATATTTTGTGGCCACTTGTATAAATGTTGTAATTTTTTGTGGTAACCAAGGATGTTATATATAACTACTACCGTAACATCCTTGGTGGTAGCCCATCTACCGTTCCTTAGCCAGTATTAATAGATAAAAAAATAATAATCTCGCGATAACCCTGACTTGCAGTTGTTAGTCAAAAAGAAGATTGCTGACATATTTCGTAAAATAAATAAATTAGATAATCGTATTCAATGTATAGTTTTTTTTTAATCCTTTATTTTTTAACGCTGCAAATACAAAGTTTATTCCATTTTACTACATAAGACTGAAGAATGCTATTGAGATTGCTAGAAAACGTTTTCCTAGCAATTCAGTTGGAATATTTCTCAAAGTGCCAATAGCGACTCGCGGGACTCGAGATCAGCTGATACCACAGCGAATTCCTTTTACAACCAGTGCCGCTATGAAAATAAATCTGATCTGTATCAACTAACCTAACTTTAGTTTTTTACGACTGAGATCAGTCCAAATAGAAAAGTAATAGAGAGATAAAAATAAATTAATATTAGTTTTTTTTGTCCTACATACCATTCGGCTGAATCGATGAGATATCTAAAGTTGCCTGACAGACATTACTGCTTAGCAATAAGACCACTTACGGCAATTGAGAAGTTCGCGCCTACTCCAACGGAATTCGGGCGTTTTTAAACACCACAGATTAGATATTAGTTAGTACATGCTACTAATTAATACTGTGCTGTATTTCATATTCTACAATTTATTGATTGTTTGTGAATACCGTAAGTTATATTCAAGGTAAAACTTTCTTGGTTCCACTGATTCACACCACAAAGCTTCTAAAAGTCTAGACTTGTCTAAATAAAAACTACTTTTTACACTGAGCTTTTGACCAGTTGAAACACTTGAATTGTATAATCCAGATATACCTAGTGTTTCATACGGACTCCGTACGTGACCTGCATTGCTACGGGAAAATTCCACGAAAGTTTCCATTGCATTATGTTATTATCTACACAAGGTCTTTTAAAAAAAATAAAGGACTATTTGCTTTAGTAAATAAATAAGGTTTTAGCACATTATGGCTCATCAAGCAGTCGCTTTTATATTTTTTCAGTATCTCATTTAATACGATATAAATTTAATATCTTGTTTTGGCTTCAGAGAAAAAAATGTCTTTGTTGCGAATGTCTAGAAGTCATACATCTATAGAAATATAAGTAGTTTTACCTAAATAAAGTTTTTTTACCTTAATACGAGTATTATCTAAATCAATACAGTTCGATTTTCAGCCAAGCAACGCTTGAAAAATAAATTTCATTATACCTAGTCTATTATATCCCCGCAGGACCTCGAGCCTGTCTAAAGTGAAGTTATTTCGTAAAAACCCGTTGTTGTCTTGTTTTTTATGCTGTTTCTTTTGTTTTTTTATCGTACATACTAAAAGACCTACAATAAAAACAAAGTAAGTTTAAGAAAGAGACCGCTAGCAAATATATGGTACGAACAAACTAGGCTATAATTCCTCATTTATGTTGCTTCCTATTGTCCAGTAGTGAGACTGATAGCATCGTAAAAGTCAGCTACATCGGACAGAAGTATCGAAGCCAGCACATAAGGTTGGACATTCGCACTACGAAATTCACCCTTACCGTTACGGAATACGAACGCTCTACATTATATTACTGTACTGTACATCGAGCGAGGCTACAAAACCGTTGGGATCTATAACTCCATCTTTCTATTGTATTACATTTCGTAGAATTCTTAGATTTTTGACTTAATTTATTTTTAGATATGTTTGAATTTATATTTCTCGTTCCGGAATGTTTGAAGCGCTAAAATTGACAATCGCGATACAATGAGGAAGCGCGGCAGTGTAATGGGCACATTTGCGCCCAGGGCAGCTAGTGTGAACAATTTTTAAGTGTATATTCTCGAGCCCCTTGGTGGGTACCAAGGGGCATAATAAAATAGTCAATAAATATATGAGGATATTTTACACACGGCCATCTGATCCCAAACTAGGCAGAGCCTGCGTGTCAGACAGCTTATATACGTACATAATATATAAATATACATCATCCAAACATATATCGGCTGTTATAAATATTATTTAATTAATTGTGGTCAAATTGATTAACGGAGAGTGTTTACATGAATGAATTAATAATTTATTTCTAGATTGTGATAAATATTCAAATTCTGATACCAGGCAAATATTTATACCCACTGACGTTACAATAAAGCTTGTTAAAATAAAACATTCTTAAAACGTTATTAAATAAAAACATTATCGTTATTTTCTATGAAGTTTGTTTTAGTTGATGTATTACAAACTCGATATAGCAAGTAATCGTTACTTAAAGTACGACAAAAATGTTCAAAAATTTTTATATGATTAACAATCGCAAAACTCTTACCAGGCATTGAGAAATGACCCATATATAGTCTTTTAATATCGTTTTACATGATTGAACACTTTCACATGGTCACTAGCGAAGTTATATAAAGAATTAAAAGCACATTATGTATCTACGTAAAGTTTCCTATGCGAATAAAAGTTCACCGGCGAGGCGTGTGCCCGGTAGCATTCGGGAAAGCGACTGAAGTTAGACTGAAGTCCTGAAGGCGCGCCTGATTCTAATAAACGTTTCAGTACGGTGCAATCTCCATAACGGTTTGTGAACGTTGGGAGAAAGTAAATTGCGGAACTACTTACTTTTCTATCCTTTTTTTTACTTTTTAAACAAATTGACTTGGCCAGCTGATCAGAATGTATCGAAAGTAAAAGCGAAAATATTGCGATTTCAGAAAATCTTCAGAAAAAATGCTGTTCAGTTTCATGAGCTGAGTTATCACCGAAAGGTTTTGCGTTATTTAATTAACACGTAGTATATGTATTTATGGGAGGTGGGTCAACCTCCAAACCCACACGACAAATTAAGCAAGTAACCATGCAACACCAAATTTTTTTATAACAATAAAATAGTTTCCTATTTTTTTTAACACTTCAGACTTGACAATTGTAGTGCATACAAAGTTCTGCTACAGCATGAAAATACAAATGGCCATAAACAGTTTTATATCATTATAAGTATAAAATAAGCGTTAAAGCCTCGGTGGCCCAGTAGCTAGAGCCGTTGACTTTCATTCGGAGGTCCGCGACTTCAAGTCTCGGCACGTAAAATGACTTTTCGATTTCCAATAAGAATTTATGTGACGTTTATTTGACAATCTAGGAAAACATCCGACCTACACACACCTGCGAAGTTTCAAACGTTCTGTGTGAAGTTGACCAACCCGCACTAGACCAGCATGGTCAACTAAGGCCTATTCGTTCTGATTTCAGGATAGGCTCAAGCCCCTCGGGGGATCATATAAATGCTGATAATGACACAAAAAAAAACATAAATAATAATCATGTAGGTACGAATTGAAGTGAAAATTTTAACGTAGAGATTCAATAATGTTAACCTCTAGCAGAATCGTCGGTGGTTACAGTACACAACATGAATAGCCCCACATTGAGTGATGATTACGCTCTGGCTTCAGTAGATAATTAAATATTGATGTGTTTATTAGAGTGTGGGGTGCGGCACTATTCCATGAAACAACTTTATTATTTACTAGCTTTTCGTCGCGGCTCCGCCCGCGCTTGCAGTTTTTTCTGTGGGAATGAGGAATTTTCCTGCGGTGAAAGGTAGCCTATGCTCTTTTACAAGGTTTATTCTATCTTTGTACCAAGTTCAAAATTGGTTCTGTAGTTTCGAAGCCTATTCAATGCAAACAAACAATCAAATCTTTCCTCTTTATAATAATTATATAGATACCTATATAGTCCGGTTCATTTTAGACCAAAAGTGTTCTAGAACTTAAGTTTCATTTGTCACTCCTGTAAATGGCAACGACTCCTACCGTTGGATTCGTCTTGATGTCCTGAACGTGAAACTGTCGGTCGTCAAGTGCTAAAGTGGTGGAGGGATGAGGGGGGGGTAATCAAAGATCGCTGGATTTTACGTTGTAATTTGAAAACTAGTGGACCGATTTCTTTATTATTAGTATTATTTAAACGGGTATAACATTATCTACAACACGTTCATATACATCGAATACGTCAATGCAGTGGTTACCGCGTAATAATACGAAACATAATAAAAAATAATTGTGTTTAAATAATATCACAGATTACGCTAAATCTATAAAGTTTTTGTGATAAAAATGTTGCTTACTTTAATTCTACAACAAATTACCTAATCAATAAGGTAACAATAATTACTATAGGATTTATGGTGCCTGAGCTAGAGTTAACTAACTAAACGTAGTCACAGGTCAATATACTACGAGTACGCAATTAAGAATTGTTTTCCGCGTTAATTGTTACAAATTAAACTGTACTAACATGAAATTGTATGTACTGAATTGTCTAAAATAAACATAATTATTTTTTTATTTTTTTTTATTTTTTTTTGACCTAAGTTTCTTGTATTTTTATATCATGGGTAGATATTACCAATATATATCCCCTGGCATAGTTTTTATCCTGTCAGGAACCTTAGGCCAGGGGCTACAGGCAAATTAATAACTACTATAGTGAAAACTAAAAAAATGTTTTCCGCGTTATTTCGACGTAAATTTCTTTTATTTTTTTATCATGGTTAGATATTACCAATATCTATCCCATGACATAGTTTTTATTCTGTCAGGTACCTCGGGTCAGGTGCTACAGGCAAAGTCAAAACTACTATAGTGAAAAGCTAAAAGATTGTTTTCCGCGTTATTTCGACGTAAATTTATTTTATTTCTTTATCATAAGTAGGTGTTATAGATATCTATCTTCTGATGTAGGTTTTATCCCGTCAGGTACATTGAGTCAGGTGCTACAGGCAAAGTTAAAACAACTATAGTGAAAACTAAAACATTGTTTTCCGTGTCATTTCGACGTAAATTTCATTTAATTTTTTATCATGGAAAGGGATTACTAAAATCTATCACCTGACATAAGTTTAATCTCGTCAGGTACCTTGGGTCAGATGCTACAGGGAAAGTCAAAAATACTACAGTGAAAACCTAAAAAAATGTTTCTCGGGTTATTTCGACGTAGATTTCTTTTATTTTTTTATCATGGCACAGAATAAATAATAGTATAAATAATAGTACTAGGTACAGAAGGCGCACTCTCTGATAGCAAACGTGCGAATTTCAATCTAGCTACCACGCAACTAACGTTCAAATTACTTTGAACGCGTCGAACGTGACCCTGGCTATAATAGCCTACCGTTTCTCGCTGCGTTCGTTTTAAAACATTATGCACCTTAAGTCCGCGACGCGAGAGTCCGCATTACTAAGTCTAAGCCTTTGATAAAGCCGCTCCTCTGTAGGGTTGGGCGTAATTACAAAATAATTGAATTAGACCTTTGATATTATATTGGTATTGGTAATACTTCGCTGTTAACTCATAATAATCATAATAAATAATTTTAATTAAACTTGACCAGTTACAATAATTGTTTTACAAAGCAACCACACTAGGCGCAGCCTGTATCGTGGCTACTATTTGATCTAAAGTTCGTCATTTTCAATACATTTCTTTATTTTATTACTTAACTTATGAGCATTTAACTAGTAACCAGTTTATGTGAGCTTGTATTAGTAAGCAATCACTAGTTCTGGAAGGTCTACTTATACTGAACGATTTCTAATTAGAGGTGGTTAACATTTACACGAAAATATAGCAGCTGGGGTAGGGTGATATCACTAAATATGTTAATACCTGAAGTTATTTCATTATTTTAATGATATAATCAGTAAAAATTATATTAAAGACAATAATAAAGTATTATCTTACCTTTCGATATTAGTCGGAAGGGAAAAAAACTGTACCTCGACATTCTTATCGTGATTTAAACACCCAAATGCTATACAATACCTTTTTGGGTTTCGTTCACCCATAATAATTAAAATCAGACTTGGAATAATGCGAAATAAAGCACGGGCGTCGTCACTCGGGCGCGCGTCGCTCCTTACTAACTATCCGCCTTAAGGCGGAAGCCGGCGTAGGTACATTCTGGAGCTCTGGCGCGAAGTGAGCCGGGCCTGTCATGGGTAGGTATTACTAATATCTACCCCTGACAAAAGTTTTATCTTGTCACGTACCTTGGGTCAGATGCTACAGGCAAATTCAAAACTACTAATTGTGAAAAACAAAAAAAAAAAAATCCTCTTTATTTCGACGTAAAGTCTTTTTTCAAGGTATTATTTGAAAAATGTAAACTTGAAATATATAATTAAAGTAATATGGTGATTACTTACCCATCTCTTCTCATTCATTTACTTATATTTGCGTACTCGTAGTATAGTGATCCTACGACTACGTTTCGTAAATTAGCTCTAGCTCAGGCACCATAAATCGTATAGTAATTATTGTTACCTTTTTGATTAGGTAATTTGTTTTAGAATTAAAGTAGTAAACATTGTTTCCACGAAAACGTTATAGATTTAGCGTAATCTGTGATATTATTTATACACAATTTATTTTTTCAATGTTTCGTATTATTGCGCGGTAACCGCTGAATTGGCGTATTCGATGTATAAGAACGTCTTTTAGGTAATATTATACACTTTCAAATAATACCCGTAACAAAGAAATCGGTCCACTAGTTTTCAAATTACAGCGTAAAAAAAAAAGTACAAATTCGCCAACTTTGATTACCCCTCCCCTCCTCCCTCCACCAGTTTAGAACTTGACGACCGACAGTTCCACGTACAGGACACCAAGACGAATCCAACGGTATGAGTCGTTGCCATTTACAGGAATGACAGATAGAATTTTTTCATTTAGTACTGGAGCGAACCGGACTAATATAGAATATGCATGGTCCATGAGACTTCACAGTTGCTTTATAAACTTTTACGATACGATAAGCTGGATACAGGCGGTAAGCTTTTTATAACGAGTTCCAATCCCGGCTTTGAAACTGGTTGACTGAAACTTTTTCATGAAACTCTCACCAATTTGAATAGTAGAACGAGACTCGTATAAAAAAAGTATAAAGCACTTTGATCCATCTTAAGTACTTGTAATACATACTAAAGGACTACTATTTGGTATTCTGTGCTAAAACGTGAGAAAAATATCATACACACACAAATCTTTCCTGTTTAAAATATTAGTATGATAAGCTTACGCCACCTCAGGATATATTGCTAGCTTGCTTATTCACCTCGGTTGGTACTCCCGATTATTTTATCAAAGAAAGAAAAAGGGATAGTAGTAGGCCTCTAATAGGCCCTTTCGAACAAACGAAACATAATTTCAGACCTTATGAAATTCGACATAAACCACTCTTTAAGTCTTTAAGTCTTAAAATAGAGTTAATCGCTATAATACAAACCCACCCATATTATAATAAAAATCTTTGTACTATTTTCAACAACCTTCTTATGATAAAAAAAACACAAATTGTCATAACAAAATAATAATACGTCACTGTGATTAGTACTGTCAGTTGTCACTCAGTCAAATTGAAAACGCAAATCTGTACCTATCGTACGCGTTTCGCCTCAAAACTGCAAACCTAATTTTGTTGATGGTACTATTCTCATGACACTATATAGTGAGACAACCGAGTTCATTTGAGAAGAAATATACGACAAGAATTGTTTAAAATGCCGAAGAAACCTGACCCTGGCGATTCTAAGCTAGAACCTCTTCCTCCGAAGGCAGGCGCGGCGAGCAAACCGTTTGAACATAGGGCGAACACGCAGCCACCCCCACCCACCACCCCGCAGCTGACCCGACGAGACCCTTCAGTCCCTGCTCCGGCCACTACTTCTAAATCCCCTGCCTTGGACCCTGAACACACCGAGAATCCAACCACCCCCTGGCATCAAAGATGTCGACAGTTCATGTACGACAGTGATAAAGGCACGTTTTGCGACAGAACATGCAGTAGTTGGGCAAAGATTATAGCATACGCGATAATGTACCTTATTTTCCTCGCCACATACACTATGATGATTCTATATTTCTCCTTGTTAGTAATCAAGAACAAAAATTTCCAGAAATTCACTGATGAGATCGTAGAAACCTCACAACTGGTATACTCGTCAGAGGACATTGGTTTGAGTGGGGTTCCTTTAGAAGAGCACGACTTTCCACTGATATGGTATCGAACCGGTAATTCCGACGATTATAATAAATATGTGCATGCTTTGGATGAGCTACTACAAAAACATCGTGTAAAAAGAGACTTGGAGTCAAATTTGGGACCTTGTGGAAAACGCCCTTACGGCTATGGCGACAAACCGTGCATTATTGTAAGAATCAACAAACATTTAAAATGGGCGGGAAAACCTTTGCAGCCAGGGTCGCCTAAAGCCAAGAATGCTCCAGAAGAAGTCCAGGAATGGATTAAAAGAGATTCTAATAAATATTGGTTGCATTGCATGGGATACCACAATTATGACAGGGAGCATATTGGGAGGATTCAGTATTATCCTAACCCTCCCGGGATTGATTCTTCCTTGTTCCCTTTAGATATGAAACTTAAGTCTCCTTTATTGGCTTTTCAAGTGTCTAACTTTACTCTAGGTATTTCTTTAGCGATAGAGTGCAAGTTGTGGTTTGAGTCTGGTCATTCTAGCGTCGCGTTTATGCTTTACGTTTCGCCTAAGAGTAAACAATTTAGAAATGTATCTAGATGGTAGATAATAATAATACAAGAATGTTATCTATAGATCTCACGAATGGCCATCTGTCTGAGCTTATATTATCGAAATCAGATATATAGATAAATACATACTATAAATAGGACAGTTTCAAAAAAATAAAGATATAGTTTAGATCAATACATATGTAAATATACAACATCCAGACACACGTGCACACGAATATTTGGCCTAGGCGGGATTCAAACCCGTGCTCCGTTCGAGGCTGGTGTGGTGAACCATCGGGGGTTGTTAATTAGTTTACATATTTTTAATTAGTCAATAATAAGTATTGTTGTAATTGTAATAATAAAGACTAGAATAATAATTATTTTATTTGCGACTATCCTCTCGTATTTTTCGGGCGCATCTCTCACATAGTCGACGTCGTCGATGGAAAAAGAAAACCAGATTTTTTCTTATGATGGGTTTATTTTCAATAGTAACTATAGAGAAGCTAGATCCTCATAACTATTTTTGAAGATAATAGGCTTAATGATTCTTAAATCATATACACAATCAAATATTTACGCTTAAATCGTCTTTGTATTCTCAGAACTAAAGTCAAAGTCAATCAATAGGATGTTAACCTCTATAAAATACTTAGGTTATTTGAAAAGAGCAAAAAATTAAAAGCGAAGGTGATAGAAGCGATAAAGGATGATGACAATTTTTATATGAGTCCTGTCCCCCCCCCTCCAACAGATCTTTTGTATGTGTCAATAGGTTCTTATGGATCTTTAGAAAGGCTCGTAACCAGTTTTAACTTTTATTTTTCAAAATTCGTCACTTACAAACATGTTATCAATTACTAACAATATCAAAGTCTCTTATTAGAATGTTGAGTAGGTATATAAATTCACTCTAAAAAATACTAAATGTTCACCAAAAAATGTCTATCTATGTAGGAGTACCATGTACTTACAGTTAAACAGATAATTATTGTTTATCATTAGCCTATAAATGTCCAGTGCCCAATTGAATGCTTACAATCTTAGGTACCAAATTTTAGGTACCAATATTAAGACAAAACGATTTTTTTCTCGCAATATCCCGCGTCATTGAAAGATGTCGCCATAGTAAAAAGTAATCACATAGCTAAGACGCATGTACTGAGATGCATTTCAAATCTGTTGGTTGATGTTATTAGTTTTTGTTTTTTGCGGGGACGTTTTGACACATCATCCTTTACGCAATGGATTCTAACACGCGCGATAAGTTAGTACCCATTAAAACTTATAATAGTCAATGAAATAGGATTCTTCGTTGAATATTGACGAGTTTGGATTTTATGTGAACGAGGATATAAGAAAGAGAATCTGGCGGATAAGTCAAGAACAGGTTAAGCTGAGCACGCGTATCTCGATTCCACGGATATAACAGTTTATGCCAATCTATTCGCGATTTATTTTAAGAAGCTTTGATATAAAGTAATTTTGATCCTGCCAGTTAGACCGGTAAACGTTTTCCAGAGTGTTGGTGGCCAAATGACTAGCATCGTTGACTTCTATTCAGAAGTTAATGGGTTCAAGCCTCGACACGTACCAATGTGTTTTCAATATAAATTGAATAATAATAGATATATGTATAAAATAATAGATATAAATCTACGTTTATTCAACGCTCGAACGGTGACCAGCGTGGTCGACTAACGCCCATTCACCCTGGTTTCAGGGTAGCCCCTCAGTGGGGATTTGCATGAGCTGTTAAAGAAACACTGTCTAGTCTACTTTTCGAACCATAATGAGTCTCGGTAGTTTGGTTACCACTTTTCCGTCAACTTTTAGAACTACAGTAATAAAAAATCTGGGTACCGGACAAAATCATCGAACTACTGAAAAAAGATCCATTAACACATGAGTTTAAGTCATTCATCATTGTATCTTAGACCATACATTCTGCTCCATCTAATGGAATTTTTTTATACACTTTAACTGTTACTTTCGTATTGCAAATGAAACACCATTCGTCATAATGGGCTATCCCATCAGGAAACAATACCGCCATTACGTTGTATTGCGACATGAATTACGAATATAGAAAGCTCTTCAATTCCAGAGACAGCGGGGAGTCATTCAATTACTGGCAGTGTTGGAAGGACCATTATGTGGACGCTAGTGGAACAAAATGCGCAAAATGGCGGCCGCTTTTTTAATTTGTCCTTTATACTCTAGATGTGAGATCCTACGTTTCAGTTGAAAAAAAGCAATGGAAAAATTAATCTACGATCATTTAATACCGACCACTATAAATATATTCCACTAGAGGCCCGTGAATGCTGTACTATTTGCAATAAATGATTGAATTTTAATTGTTGTCCTGCTGTTGCTTCGACTGACTTTTCGTTGTTCTGGGCGAAGCGCGATTTTCCTTTCTCTCAGGTTATGATCATATTGTACTCTCATTGTAGATTACAAAGAAGGTTCACATAAAATAAACAATAAAAACGTAGCGCGGCTTTTTCCCAACTAGCTGGCCTTGCGACATACTATTTCCTAAAATCAATCTAGCTAGTTTAGATAGATAGGATAGCTACCTGATTTTAGAATTTAAAAAGTACGATTATCTTTAATAATTAAAATTGGGGATAAATTAAACAAGGAATAATTACGCAATAATTTATTGATACGCTAATAATTCAATTTTATTACTTATTTTCACGCAATTTAAGATTTAGACTCGTTAAGTAGTGAAGACAAAACGTTCCCTTGTTCTACTACCCTTAAAACATAATATTATAATATATATCTATATATAAATTACAATTAAATCACTGAATGGCAACGCAGGTATTTATCTAAATTTCTATTTAATTTCTGTTTATTTATTTACAGCATGATTATTTTTATAGAATGAAATCAATGAAATATTGTAATGTTTTCGATTTTATTACGTAGATGATAAACATAAAACTATTTACAGTAATATCAAAGAGTATGTTTTAGCGGAGATGCAAAGTATTTGCACAAACGTATACATTATTTTTTTATATATTCTGATGTCAATTCATTTTACGCAGGTACATTATGTTAGATTGTTTTTAAACTCTACAACTATGAACCATTGGCACTAGCTATACCTATCACATGGGGACCTTGCTGAGGAATATGTATATCAAGAAAAATACATAGATAATAAAGACAGTGACAAATCTTAGCGACTTGTAAATTTTGAACCGACTATTTATTAAAGCCATTCAAAGAAATATGAGTTGGGAGTTTTGTATTACCTTTTTACAGATGAAGTAATTTGAAATCTACGTTACTATTAAATATTGAAACAATTGACTGTTATCGAATCCTAGTTCATTAAAAGTTTGAAGCAGCGACGACGTTTTAGTTATTTAAGTATAATCTCATCTTTACAATTCCTGTCTATGTCAGCAATATTCGTGTAGGCTTTATCAAAAATAGAAGGATTAGTGTCATATATATATATATCACAAAATAGATTCCATGCTACAACGACTTCCTCTTGTTTTCAATACCAAGTAAAAAAAACCAAGATGGTATGAAATGTGTTAGGTAATTGTATGATGGTATTGAAAACAATAGTAATTTTAAACCCGACATAACTCGTTCTGGACCACTGACGAAGAGGTAATTAATTTATATAACTGTGTTGTATTTTTTTTAGTTTCAGAGTATTGGTTTTATTGTAATTTGTTTGCTTTTTCTGGTCTTGTTCTGTGTTTTAAGAAATAATTCATTTTTGAGACGTTCTTCGGATTGAATTGACTTAGAGAAATTATATTTCTAATTTTAAATGAGACAAATACAATGAAGCTAAGAAAAATACTTACACAAGTGCTACAACACTCCAAGTTTAAAATTATGCAAAATAATGAAACATGCGTTAAGCATAATATATTTGCGTGCATTAAAATAATATTTTTATTAGATACAATTGAATTATTATAAACCAATTTCTGTATTGTATCAATAAATTTCAGTTGATCAATTATGTCTGATCTAATACATCAGATATAATTTAACAATATCAGCGTTACTTATAGCTGACATATTTAAATTCAGTCCTTAAATTTCTTCATATTCAGAAATTATGTCATTCCATAAATCTTACAACATGCTGTTAATGGGGTCAGCCAGTAGATACTTCAGTTCTTTATAATAGGAAAAAATACCAATCGATGTAATTTTTGCCTTCTAAATCAACAATAATGATTCAAAGAACTAGAAAACTTTCTCACCCCAATTATACAACTACTGACACGTATATACATAATAAGTATAGTATGTAATAAAATACGTTTTTTTTTATATTAACAATATAACCAGATAGACTTTGTAAACAGCTAAACAATGGAAAATGCAAGAGCGTAAATATTTACTTTAAGCATTTTGTAATTACGAATAAGTAGGCTTAGATTGTAAAAGTGACACCTTGAAACTGTAATATGTCTAAAGAAGTAAATTTTGTTAATGATAACATACTGCTGGTTACTAGACGCTCAGTCTTATTTAAACTTAGCAAACAGATACATGCACAATATCTTGACTTCCTTCCTCTGAGCAGAAATTTTCTTAAATTCCACTTACATTTAAATGAACGGTGATAAATGATGATAACGAAGATGAAATGAAATCATTGTACTCTACCTCTAATATTACACAAACGAATAATATATCTATAAATTATAATAATTATACTCTATTCTTAACAATGGACGAACACATAATATCATTCGAGCGAATGCAGTCTACTCAGACGATCATAATATAAGTCATTGCTTTCGTTTCGCTTTAGTTTAAATCTATAAGTACGTCTTAAAATTTAACTTATTCTTCTACCCTAAAAGAATCAAATAAAAATCTCTACCAGTTAAACAAAACAGGACATACTTTTAGATTCAATTTCCCTTTTAAACCTACCATAGAACCGAAGTAAATGCAAATTCTAAAAACACATTAAGTGCACTTCTACACATGATTGGTAAGTCTCATCTCATTCGATATCCACCTTGCACCTTTCGGACAATTGACAGCTAGACGGCTTTTAACTTAATAAAAAATGCTAAGTTTTATAGCACCAGGAATATAATAAAAAATGCAGAATTTAAGTTGTGTGCTGAAGTAGCAAGAATCTTTAACGCCATCCAGTTATCATTGGACATAGATAATATTATATTGTAAATCAGTGCACAAAATGCGTACAATGTGTTAAATATAACTACGACTACACTTGGAACAGTAGGGTAACAACACAACGCAACGTGCACTAAACGAAGAAATATTCAAAGGTAACAACTTTTGATTCAATCCCTTGAGATCACTGTCTGCTTCCCGTTTTTTAAACAATAAATCACAATTTATTAGGCTTCACTAGAATTCTATTGCAATCACTCACACCTTAACATTTTTGAGTCCAATCGTTCTCTTGTCCATTTGGTATTTGGTCACACCGTCCAATATATCTAACACTAACTAGCATTTGACTGTTTAGGACCTCATCTTTTGAGTATTTAGGCCACACGATATAGTTAGGGAATACTCAAGAACTAGACGATACAAATGATGTCTCACTCTTAGAAATTCTTCTGCAAGGAACCATGCTTTTCTTGGTACCAATATTTTCAATTTAAAATTGGTACAATCTTGACAACATCAAGTTAAACTCCTCGTACACTTCTAGAAGCCAAAACAACCCTCAAATGTATAGCACAGTAAATATTGACATTCCCACAATGATGAGAGTATTGGGCGCGGAGAGGAAACCTTTGCTCCAACTACAGTCGAGATCTCTTTCGAACACCTGCAATACAGAATTAAAACATTTAACTACCTGACTAAAGGGTGCTAAAGTTGACTAGTATAATTATGCGACGAAAAACTAGTCAAAAGTGTCTAGCCACATAATAAACTGGCTACTGTACGAAGTAGTTAACTCAATAACATTTCGTTTAGAACTTACGTCAATCAAACTTCTGTTGTTATAATAAGGACACGTAGCAAATCGGACGTCGTCACGCGTGGCGATACATTTCCATGGATTTGAGCACAAATATTGTCTTCTTTCTCTGTCCCACGCTTCTATCCATCTGAAGAAAATAATAAAACACCCTTGTTGTCACCATGTCACAATTAAATTTTAGGCAAAAAAATATAAGTGGTAATTTTTTTAACATTAAAAATGTTTCCCACTTACCCAATTCCACAATCGCAGTATAATGGGTTACCAGCTACAAGAATATCATGTAAAAATACGGTGTTAGGTACACCGGGCCACTGTTTTTGACCAGGATTAAGTACTTTAGTTATATAATTGTATCTCAGGTCAAGAGTTAAGTTTCTGATGCGGCCTGCTCGCCAGAATACCTCAGGAGCTATTTCTTCGACGCTGGTATTGATGATAGTCAACCGCATGACTTTTGAGTGAACACCCTGAAAAAAGAAAATTTTAACAATCAGAAAAGCTTTATCTACCTCTGTTCAGATTAAAATCATTGATTCACTAAGTTACAATTTACATCCAAAAGCAAATAAAAATGTAAAATATGAAAGAGATTTGCCAAATGCTTTTAGAATGGCAATTTTAACGATGGGTAAATTTACTTACTATGAGTAAATACGGAGCAAGATACTTCAGATATCTTCCAGTGATCGTGATATTGTTAAGTTTGCAAGGCAGCGCTCCACCTCCCAACTCTTTACCAAATTCTACGCCTGCGTAATCTGTCTCTATCATGAGGTTCTTTAAGGCAGCGTTATGGTTCAGCATACTTGGAACGTGGAAGTAATTCACGTTCACATAAGCTGTTATTTTTAAAGTTCTAAGAGCGTACATCTTGCTGAAGGCACCGTGCTGAAATAAAAGCAAACAATATTTTATAAATGGGTACCACAGGGTTTCTTTTTAGGCCTAACGGTCTTCTATATTGACCAAAAGTAACATGATCCAGAAAAAGGCGACAGGGTTCAATCATGTTACCAACAATAACTGAAATCCCATCTCGCTTACAAACGAGTTTATTATTGATCCTGTATAAGGGAGAGGCTTTAGCCCAGGCTGTAGTAGTACTATTGACTTTACCTCAAAAATTCTAACTCGCAGCTTAGTAACATCGAGATACTCCAGTTTGGCTGAGAGTCCGTACAGACTCGTATTCATAAGAGCAGTGATCGGGTTTCCTGATAGTGAAAGCCATCTTAGATCTGCAAGCGAATGAGTTGCTACCGGTACCGCAGTCAAATCATTGTATGAAAGGTCTATTGATCTCAGCCTGGTCAAGTTCGCAGTTGTTTCTGGTGGTATTGACGGCAGGTTGTTGAATGAAAGATCAAGGCTCTTTAATTTTGGTAATGGCATTGAAGGAACCTGCGAATAAACAACATCAGTTAAAACACATCGTCTACATATAAGCCCAGTACATCATTCACTGAATTGAAACGAGTGAGATGTTCTTTATTGTAGGAGAAAACTGTAGTATTCAGTTAAGTATACTTACATGTAACAAGCTGACATTTCTTAGTCCTAAATGCAAGAGTCTTCTTTCTAGACCTTTGAATACAGTAGATCCTCTTTCTCCGCTATTGAAAGGAGAGTTATTGCTTAGATCCAGCCACCTTAGTCTTGGTAGTGCACCGAAAGTACCTCCTTCGATACGAACTAGATAATTGTTAGATAGATCCAGCACTACTAAAGACTGCAAATTACAATACAACATTGAATTAAAAATTTCACAACTTATAATATAGTCAAGTTTGAAGAGTTAAAATTTAACAAATTTTTAAAAAGTACGTACAGTATATGAAGTAACTTAAAATATTCGTATGGAAACTGATAAGGTTAAATGTGAAGAAAAGTATGATATTTAGAAAAAATATGGTATGTTATGATAGTTTTATGACAAAGTGTTTTTGAAAAACATAGAAAAAGTGACTGAAACTAAATATACAAACCCATGTAGAAGAGATTCTCTGGATGGTAATTCACCGATGGATGAACTTAAAACTAAAACCAATGATATATGAACCACAACCAAAATGAGGTGCAAAACCACTAAAAGTGAGGGAGATGATGCAGAAACCACTACTATCTACCTTGTACAATATATTCTGCGGGTATTGCTTTTTTTGATGGAAAACTCTGGGTTGGTCTCTCCTAGCCGTGTGGTACATGTATTCGTCGTTGTAATCGGGCTCTTCGGGCCAGAACTCGCCTTGCTCTGGGTTCTGGCAACATGCGGGGTAGGACGACACATTAGCAAAGCTACGCACACACTGGCATTGACCACTACTTTTGCAAACTTGAAGTAATTATTATGATCCAAGACGAGAAAAGAGATTATTTTGATACTACTTGATGCTCACGTAAAGCTAAAATTGTTATACTATTTAATTTAATACCTTTTCTTATTGGGAAAACAAACGTCTCAACCGATTTTGTCACAGACACGCAATACTTCAAATTAGCAATATGTGTTATTTCAAGTAGGTACATTATATAATATATAGGAGACACTCGCAAGGATTGTTAATCGGAAAAGGCATATTCATTACACAATATTCAAACAATACTAAATCGAATCCTTCAAAATGCATTCAATACAAACAGTAATATTTACATTCATCAAAGAAAACATTCCTGAAAACAGGCTGTTAGTAGTATCTAAACTACTACCAAGCTTTCAGTTATTATTACCATTGATTCCAAATAGTACACTAGGAAATATGATAGTTATAATAATCTTACCCTGAATCTCAGAACAAAATCTGACATAGATATGGCAGGTATAGAATTTCCACTAAGATCAAATTCTACTAAATTAGCAGCTGCTTGAGGTGTGAGACAATTTGTAGGCACTCTAGAGAGACCGTTATTTGATAGGTCTAATCTGTAAATAAACATTATTTTTGTAGTAATAGGTGTACCAATACCGTCAAATGTTACTACTTGTATATAATTCTCATATAAACCTTCCGCCTTCCTTCCGCAGTCAGGTAATAAATATTTTAGATTATTTCAGTCCATACCTCTCTAACATCGGCGAGGTAATAAAATTGTCAGCCATATTCCGAATGTGGTTATTTGATAGATCCAGATTGATCAATTCTCGCATATCATGGAATACTTCTATAGGCATCTCTGTCAGGTAGTTATGGGATAAGTCCAGTATCTAAAACATTTTTGAAACGTGTCAATATGGATACTTAGTGACCTTTAACATGAGTATTCAATAATGAAAACTTACTAATAGGTTCGTGACTTTCTTAAAACAGTCATATTCCATATCGAAGATTTGATTGTAGGATAAGTCCAAATACTGCAACATGGTCATTGAACCAAATACATCTCGACTGACATTTCTGATCAAGTTGTGTGATAAATAAAGTTCTGAGAGTGTTAACTCCGCGTGCCTGCAAGATGAAAAATGAAAGATTCACATAAACAAATCTTGTTAACGAGTATCAAAAGCATAATCCAAATAGACGGAACTAAATATTAATTACCTGAAGTAATAAGGAGCAATATAGGTAATGTTGTTGTGAGAGAAATCCAGAACTCTTATATTCACTGAAACAGTGCCTAGACCTGTAAAATAAAACAAAGTTAAGTAAATACTCTTAAGTTACTTTTAACATTTTTATGTCTAATAGCAATAACTAGCCAATTCTATCAGAAAACTATAAACAAATAATTAAACGTAAAAATATTAAATCACCTTGCTCAATACTTAGATCCTCATTTATCGACCCTTTATATGAAGCAGACAGAAAAGAAAATAAATAACATAAAATATATTAAAATATACAACAAGTAAATGTAGTTACACCTTATCTTAAATGCAAATAAATAAAATTAAAACTGTATTAAGAAATATATTGAAATGCATTAAAACGATAAACCAATATAAAGGCAAGGAAGAATATGTAAAGGTAAAATGCCAAAACAATATAAGTAAATTAAATATAACATGATGAATTTTACTTACTTTGAGCCTTGGGTTGTGGATAGAAATTTGTAAAAAAACTCGGTGCATTTGAATCTGTCAATAATACTATTTGATTGTAAGACGCGTTGACTTTCAGCGCCGTAGCAGAGCCAACTTGATCGAACACTGAGAATCTAAATGTGCTTAACTGATTAAATGAGAGGTCCAACCTAAAACAGAAGAGAACAGTAGCAATATGTTATTCTGTTATACACTTTCTTTCTTTCTTCCTTTTCATTTGTTAAACTATGTATGTAATGTATTAACTAAAGACCTCTTCTACTAGACATACCAGAATAATGGAAATAATTTCCCACTTTATTGTTATAATATTGAATCTTTGTGCCAGGTTTCAGGAAGCTGTCAGCCCCATGATCTCCAGTGGTCTCGATGAGAGGCATAGTAGGTACCAGACTATCACATTTTTCTAACCCCAGAGAAGGAAATATGTAGCTTCCTTCGAGTTTAGTATATTGCATGTCTTTAAAACTTTCCCGTATTATTTATTTTGTAGACTACCTGCATTAATAACACAGTCAGACAATCAGCATCAAATTGATACTTACTCTCGGAGTGCTGGTAGATTTTGGAATGCTTCTTCACTGATCTCATTGATCCTGTTACCTTTCAATCTGATGACCTTTAGATTGTCTAAACTAGTAAATGCTCTTCTCTGCACCAGTTCAATCAGATTATCTTCAATGAGAATGTATTGTAGTTCTTTCAAGTCGACGAAAGTGTGCTGCACTATTTGATGCATTTGATTAAGCGATAGGGATATCCTTTCAAGCTGTTTGTGAATGTCACCCTGAAATTATTTTACACTCATAGTTATATTTTTGTTTTTGTTACTTCATAATATAGGTACTTGTTATTATTGAAAAGTGATCACGAAATCATAGCAAGTATAATACCTGTAGGGTTCCTTTCGAGAAATGGTCTATTTCATTGTCTTGGAGATTCAAAGTCTTCAATTTGTACATGAAATGGAAAGAAGTGTCTGGAACATTCTTAAGCTTATTGTTGCTTAGGTCCAGGTATTGCAGTTCAATCAATGCCTTTAAAGGCTCGAAGGGTAAGACTCGTACAGAATCCGCTAAGCCATTTGCCATTTTCAAATTCGTGAGACTATGTAACTGAAAAAAGATAATGAGTGAATTATTAATGTGTTCAAAAAAGGTAGGAGTATCATTGTTTATCAATCATCAATATCTATATCTACCTCGGCAAATGCGAACGGATCAATGAAATCGATATGGTTTTCGGATAGATCCAATGTCTTTATTGTTCTGACATGCTGGAAGGCACTAGATTCTATTCTGGTGAAGGTGCTGCCGAAGATTTTCAGTTCTTCAAGTTCCTGGCCGAAATCTATAAAATCTTCAGAGTTTATGCTTTTTCTGAGAAGTTGACTAACCGCCAAGGATCTTAAAGCTCTCATTCTGAAAGAAAAGAAGTTGTTTGTATTGGATATTCAAGACAAGAAACTGTTATGACTTTGGAGTAAATAATAATAAAAAGAAAGAAGAACATTTATTCACTTAAAGCAGTGAAAAATCAATACAATCAAGTCAAAAATGCTAATATTAGATTGTACTGTGAAAATAATCGGAACCATTCAAGGCAAAAGAGATATAACATACCTTCTAACATCTTGCAAGCTCATTTGAATTGACGAAGCGCCACTTATATCCAAAGAAAACAGCTTGTATTGGAAGTTGCTGAAAGACGCTGAACCATATTCCGAAGGGCTGCTTGACACTAGTAGAGTGACGTCAACCTGAAAAATATTATGCAAATAACTGTTGATGAATCAAACGAAGCATGCTTCAAAGGTTGACGCTACAGAAGAGGGGCTTGTTATTATATAAAGAGTTTTGCAAATCACTTTGTATTTGCCAGTCACGTGGCGTGAGATGCCTGTTTGTAAACAAAGGTGTGATTACTCAGCAATTTTGAACAAATCCCTCTCCTTATATGCTTTGAAAAAAGGGAATGTTCATACACCAAAAATTTGAAAACTAATTCAAATTCGTGTGTTATTTTGTATGTTATCTAAAAATTTAATATTAAAGGGAATGGAAGTTTACAATACTTAATAGCATGTGCGGCGAATCGAGTTAACTAAACGAGAGAATGAAAAATTATGATACTGTGTGTATTTGCTCACACAATTGAAGTGAGGAAATTGATATCCACTAACCTTATTTTCCTTAAGATTCAGGAACCGCAACGAATCCAGCTTGTTGAGCATGAACCTAGAGATCATTGTGAGGTTGTTCTCAGACAGATCCAGACTGACCAAGCTGTTTTCCAAACCAGCAAAAGCGGCTGGTGATATCTCCGAGATACCGCAGTCTCGGAGTGACAGAATTTTAATTTTAGCATTGCGGAACGAATCCTCCTGAAATTTAAATTGTTTGCTTTATGTAGCATTACCTTACAATCCACTTTATAAAAAGAGTAATTTAATTATTTAGATCTTTCTATTCTTATTTTAAACATTTATTTAGCTTTCAACTATAACTACTCAACGGTTGGGCTTAATTTTTTTATGGGAATAGTTCGTACTCAGGAACATAAGTAGGTTACTTTTTACCGCGAGAAGATATCTCATTTCCAAAAGAAGACTTACCTATAGAAATTAACGCGAACGGAAAGCTGGTATATTATAAATAACTGATAATAATATTTGAGCTTGTATACGCATTGAGATGATTATTACTAAAATAAAAAAATAAAGAGATTAAACTAAGCTACACTTACTCTCAAAGCGAAGATCGGGTTGCCATCCAAGGAAGTAGAGTTTAACACGTTGAAGTATTTGAACGACCCAGGAAACAGCATTGGAATGACATTATTGTCCAGCCTGAAGTATAACAAATGAATATTAATCTTAAAAGCTAGTTTGAATATTATAACCCCGACACAAAACCGTTACTTGATCCTTTCAACAATTATTAAAGAGCTAACAATCTTCAAATGGCTGCAGATATTTTCTTGGATCATAGCTAAGAACACGCTCGATTGTGACACCTATATATTAAGTGCTGGATACCACTAAAAATAGGCATCGCAGAGAATCTGTATGTTTGGGTGATATTGTTTTGTATAATGATGGGACACATTGAAAAAAGGATTTTTTTCTGAAGGGACATTTTTAGAATGCGACCTTATCTGCCCAGATGGAAATAAAACAACCCCAACTAAGTCTTGTTTTTATCTTCAAGTCTATGTGGTTGACTTACTTCAGAGTGTCCAACGAGAGTCTAACGCCATTGAGTTCGTGTGCCGGCAGAATTTGTTTGATGATGTTATTGGACAAGTCCAGCACTCTCAGCTGACGAAGAGGAGACAATTCTTCATAAGGAATGTACGCCAGTTGATTGTCAGCGAGCAAAAGCTGGAAAAGTAAATGTTATGATAAGACTTAGCATATAGAAACAAAAATAATAAAAAAAAAATATAAAAATACCTAGGAACTATATAATTTAATTTAAACACATTATAATTTTAGTAAGTTAGTGTTTTTTAAAGTGCATGCTAGCCTTCATAGTCGAGTGATAGCGCTTGCCTCACATTAAGAATATTCTAGGTTCAAATCCCAGACCGTGCCCGTCTTTATAATAAAGTAATAAAGTAATAACTTTGTAAGATTCCCCAGTTTTGTTTGGGCACACGGACTATATCACCCGATTGCTCTAAAATAAAGATGATTTCATGCCTCGGAAGATAGAAAGGCAGTTGTAACCGTGTCGTAACGAAAATACGACGAAGAGTTGGCTAGTCAGTCATATCAAATGCAAACCAAAGCGACGCAGCAACAAGTTACAGGAACTACAGCTCATTGAATACATCCGAACACCGTGTCGTCATGACATTGCATTCGAAACACAATAGTGATATGGCTACTGAGATAGTGATTTGTCACCTTGAAATAAGGATCATTATAACAAAACTCTAAATTCGAAGGCTTTTTAAAATTTGAAGTTAAGGCAGAAAAAAGAAAAGAAGAATTAGACTTCAATCTTACTGTATTCAATCTGCTCATCCCATCTCTGAACACTCCACTGTCCAGAATCGCTAGATGGTTTCCGCTCAAGTCCAGCGTCTCCAACATGGGCAGTCCACTGAAGGCATCAAGAGGTAAATTGGCGATGGAATTGTCAGCTAAGATGAGTTTTTGGAGCGTATTTTCTAATCCTCGCCAGTTGTCGCCGCTGATGTCTGATATTTCATTGCCTGGAAAGTTCAGAATTATAACTTGAGTAATATACATGGATAGCTCTTCACATTGTGGACTGACAATAATGGTAACAAAGTAAGAAGTAGGCTTAAATAACACTAAAGATACAAAGAAGATGGTATTATAAGGTTCACCGATTTAGATATAAGTAAGTACCTAATCGATTTTAGCATTGCGACAGTAGATAAAAATAATATATTATACCTACCTATAGTACCTATATATATAGATAGAAGCGCGCTTTTTGATACATACAAAAAAAATATATTGCATTGACAGACTCGGCCAAGACACCTAACAATTTGGTACTGCGGCGGAAGACAACATCACATTGGTTCCAAAAAATTCTCAAGGAATATATGTCCTTTTGTATTCAGAAGATTGTACACTCACCAGTCAAATCCAACAGCCTCAGCTTTTGCAGATACCTTAGCGCCCTGCTGGGCACCGCTGTTAGTTTGTCTTTCTTCAGTTCCAGCTCCCACAGCGTATTGTCCAGACCGTAGAAAGCTTCCTCGTGAATCACTTCCAGCGGGTTCTTGTTTATTGCCAGCCTGTAGAGACCTGGAAAATTTTGATGAATACTGTAGGCCCATGTGACTCGATAAATACGTGTTTATTTCGAAACGTTTCATCTTGACAACAAAGATGTAGATTTAAAAAAGTTAACCAACCTTTGCTAGTTTATCTATGAAAAACAGTATCTTAAAATTACACACAAGTAAGTACATCTACATGTAAATACCTACGTATTTTATAATTAAGGACATTTTGTATTTTGGACATTAGTCGCGCAAAGGAAAAATGAATGCCTAAAATGTATACGAGCTTGACTTCAAAATGGCTGCGCCAAGTTTGATAGTTTTTATTTGTTGTAGTTTCTTATTCGATGAAATAATAATGATCAAGAAAAGACACAGGCGGCCAGCTGGTTATTTAAAAAGTAAATACAAGGAAAACTAAATGCATCAATTATTTTTTTTAATGCTAGCACGTTAGTCACGGAAAAACCTAACCTTTCATTTTGTGGTTGTGGTTTATCGATTATCTTATACTTAAAATTGCATATTACGCCAATTTACCTATATGTAATGTAGGTTTTTTTTAAAATTAAATCTCTTTAAATCTGCAAACGGGTTATTTAACTTAAACTCAAATATAACTTTTGAAATTGTTTTTTATTTCAATTTATAAAATGTAGAGTCAACAAGTGTAATGCACAATATCTTTGTATTTAGTCTGTGTTTTTAAGACATAAGGTAAACATACCGAATTTATGGCTATGCAACTAGTCTGACATTAATTTATGCTCGTAAATAAAAGGATTATTTTAGCAGCAAGCAACTGCATAATTAGTAAAATATTAAGAATAGAATAGAATATACTTTATTGCACATTAGAAAACAATAGAATCATTACATTCACAAAAGATCGAAAGTGTACATGTAGGCGGCCTTATTGCTGAGTAGCAATTTTTACCAGGCAACCTTAGGGTGAGGAGATATAAAAGTGAAACGGGTCTGTGCAAACAATATAAACTGCATATGATAAATGTTTAAGATACTGTACTTACTAATTACAACTTACTATAATATTTGTGCAGTTGCTGCTGTTAACTCAGCCGTGTAATACCCAAGTATAAGAATTGGACACACTCAACTGTTTTGTGGGTGTCGTAGGAGGCGAGAAAACGAATTAACCTAGCCTATTAACCTAGGGTACAAAATTATATTCAAGTGTAAGAGCAGCAGCGTTCACAGCGTTCACCCGGGTTATTATCAACTATATCTGTGAACCCCAACTCACCTTGAAAAGCGTATGGAGGGGTTATAGCAACACTTCTTTTCCCCTCTTACTAAGGAGAGGTCTTAGTCCAGTAGTGAATTGCTATAACCTATATGATAGTAGCTGTTGACTCTCCAATCAAGAATGAGAAGATAATATATGAATCTTACCAGTCGCTTGGAAGAATTGCGGTTCCAGTTCTCTGATCTGGTTGTTCTTCAGCTGGAGAGTGTAGACCTTGGAGCTGTTGACTTTAGCAGGAACCCTCAGCAGGGGTACGTTGATGCAGGTCACGATGCCCAGGTCCCCAGCTGGTTTAGAACACGTGCATAGGGCTTGGAATAGGCACGGCGGATGTCCTGTGTCGACGTGTAGCTGTGAATGGAGAAACATATTTGCTAATTATTGAATTTCTGTTTTTGTACGTATTGTTTTGTAAGATTGGTGATGATAAATAATATTATTTATTCTATCTAATTCACAGGGTATGACTGATTGCTAATTGCAAACTTTTTAATATTGATTGTTACTATGATAGCTATGTTATAAACGCGAAAGTAATTAAGTTCGATTAGAAAAAATAACTCTACCTGTCTGTAACGCTTTCACTCTTAAATGCTTAAAAGACTGCAATAAAAATTTGCAGAGTCATACATACATAGTGTCATGGTGACTTTTTCCCTATAAAAATACCTCGTTTCTAGAATAAAAACATCAGAAGTCAGAACTTGGGCACAGTCGAAGGTGAAAGTAAGTCTCTTTTACCTCATGACTACCTATCTATCTATGACTATCACATAATAATAAAATATTACTATTTAAAATTTTATTTTACAAAATAAATTATAAGACTATCACAAAATCTTCATCATAAACAAGAATAGAAAATTATATTAGCATATTATTAATTTAGCTCTTGGGAATAAAATATTAATTGTCCCTTTTCATTGACTGAAGAGTTCTAGAGCAGGCAGCGAGCCGAATAATTGGCCGTCGCTAATTTTATTAGGTATCTTGACTTTCAATTAAACTTTGACGCTTTCTAAAAGCTGACGGGTCAAAGTTTCATGACCAGGATTTGATCGTTGAATTTGCTTGTGAAAGAAGAGATTTTTAATATGAATGGCCAGGAGTTTTAAAAGTGTTATTAAGAAATGCACCTGCTCCGCCAAACGCGAGAAATTTCTCATTTTCCTCATTTCTATATTAAGGTAGATTGTCGGATTTCTTCCATGATTTCACGAAATCTCGTTATTTATTTATAATTTAGCCATCTGCATTATTTTTGAATTTAATTTATGATTGCATTCTTCGTTGTTACTGAATTAAGGATGAATTTGTCTGTTTATTAAATTTACTTTGTCTTCTTCGAAATCTGTACTAATATGCAAATAGGTTTGAAAGTTAAGTTTGTAATCGACTTACCCACACTGGGTTTGATCGACTAAGGCTTATAAATCTTTCTCCCAGTACAAGATCAGGAGATAAAGGGATTCCATTTACAGTCCTCTTCGTAGAATTAAACCCATTGACTGTAGCTGTGAATGGAATACTTACTTCTGCTCTTGATAATGATGCCCATATCATCAGCAGTAGAGTGACGACCACTAGCGCGTACCCAAACTTTATAAACGACATCAGACTCTGAAATAGAAACAAGTTTTCATCAGTTTTGTTTTAAACTTAGAACACCATTTGTACAAACAAAGGAGGAACCAGGGGACAAAGGTGATTGGATTTTATCCGTGACTCGCATTCATTAAAAGTCCGCGATGTCGAATTTACCGAGAACACCCTCGCAACGCGATGTGAATGCCATCGGTAAAAATGTTTTGTAGGCCGGTCGCCAGCCAGTACGTTGGAAATGTTTTAATCTTTTTTACTGTGCACCGAGGGCTGTAACCGAATAATATTCTGTCTTTTTTCTGTTGTTTTGTTATGAAAATCGAACGGTAGTGAGAGAAATATTGGACCTAGATTAAAATAAATTCTTATGGCAAAAGAAAACTACGCTATAAAAACTGAACCCAAAGGTATTAAAAGATTATGCGAGAAAGTTCAGTTTGTTCTATTAGAAGGTTAGGTACCTACCTACCTACGTACTTTTTCATTGGTACAGTATAGTAAAAGAACCTGACGGCAAAGCTAAAGCCAAAAACATCCAAATTCACTCCCAGCCACTCAAATTTACATCTGACGAAATACCTATACGATAGCGAAGACAATATTTTTGATGTCATATAGAAAGAAAATTCTAGTAAACCTACCTTATTAAGTAAGAAAAAGTAAAATGCAGTATAATGACAATGTAATCGCTTCTATAACCAAATATCTTTAAGAACAATTTACAAACAGCTCGCCAAAATTCCAATACAAATGATTCGTTTAATCCTCTCTTAATTTAAAATTTCCACTGAACGGTCTGTGAAAGCGACCCTCAGGAACTTCAGACCGCGAAATGTGAAGTACGCACCGAGTCCATTTCATTAGGGATCCAGGCCCTTTTTGATGACGCGTATTAATCTTCAAGTAATGTATGCTAGGAATGAGTGTGAGCACTTTAAGAGAAAAGCTTCCTTTATTTTGTAATCCTACTGATATTATAAACGCGAAAGCTTGTCAGGATGGATGTATGGATGGATGGGTTTGTTACTCTTTCACGCAAAAACTACTGAATGGATTTTAATTACATTTTTCAGGAATGTAGCTTATACATCAGAATAATTCATAAGCCAACTTTTACCGCGGGAAAAACCTTCGTTCCTACAGGAAATACTTATAAACGCGGGCGGAGCGGAAAGCTAGTACCTACCTAAATAAGTTAAATGTGATTTGCCTACCACATTTTTTTATTTATACCATAAGGTGATTTGATAAGCATTCCCATTCATTACTAAAATAATCATATAGTGAGCTTGTTAACTGCCTATTTATGACTCCACCGAGGTCAAATGCGGGTTGATCTACTTAAATATACAGCCCTTAAATTTTTTCACAGGTAGGTATGTGCGGGTTCTTTCATGATTTCTTCCTTCACCGTAGGAGCGTTAAATAAACGTGCGTTTCTACCTTAACCTACCTAGGTAGAACATATAAAGTCGAAAATCGAAAATACGTTGGTACAGTCTGGTGCAGAGATTGCTACCCAACTGTGCCACAATAAATATTTCTTTTTTACTGTTTTTTACATTATTTTTCGACACACGTTTTATGTATTATTTTGATTCTATCTATCTATTCAGCTCACAACAGTCTTTAGCGGCAGCGTAATGGATCTGCCGCAATAGTCGAGCGATGTGCGCGGAAGGACGGGCGGCGCCGACTGCGTAGTCGTGGCGCGAAGGTAGCGGGTTCGAGTCGAGGAGAGGAAGTGAAACAAGCGTTCCAAGTCGAGGGTGGCGATCGAGTGAGGCTCTTCGCGAGCCCTCCTTTATTTATACGAAACTGAGTATAACATGAGTGAGCGAGATAGCACGAGAGATAGCATCATTCTGTAGGTACCCCTACAAGTCCACTGCTGGACATAGGCCTCCTCTTTTTTGCGCCATTCACACCGGTCCTGAGCCTCCCTGAGGCACTGTTTGCCCTCAACAACAACGATGCCATCTGACCATCGGGCGGGTGGTCTGCGACTGAGCGCTTTGCAGTTCTTGGCCGCCACTCGGTTATTACTCTAGTCCATCTCAATCTTCTTGTCTTGCCAAGTGTCCCGCCTACCTCCACTTAAGCTTAGTTATTCGATTATATATAGATTACCTATATTCTCAAACTTCGTCTGTCGACTTTCAGTATTCAGGTCTTGGAGCTTAATGCCGAGCATGACCCGTTCCATGGCTCATTGTGCGTGCGACCTTCATTTTGTGCAAATTTGCCTTTGTTGGCTTAGGCTTCAACAACTAGTCATTCATTATTTTTATTTGATTTAATGTAAAATTTTGTATAAATACTTAATTATAGGTTTAAGGTTTGGACCATTCGACGTAAAGACCCAATAGTCGTTAGGTTTATAATTCCTTAGGATTGGTTATGGTGCAGGGCTGAAATTAATGCTACGGCGTAGCACTTCGTAGCATGGATGTACCGATCTCGTAGCATACTCCAGGATAATGGACTGAATAGCAGATTGAATCCAGTAACCAGGAACAAACAATGTTTATACAGCTGCTAGGAGAGACATTTTATCAAAGAGAACAAACGCTATTTTATATTCCTTTATCATAAAGTTAACATGTAGTACATACATTATGCAAATATACTATTTTAATAGTCTTGAAGAAATTCATTGCAATTTTCAACTATTCTTCTTACTAGTAAGAAGAATAGTTGAATAATTCCTTACAATAAAAATATTTTTATTAGTTAATAAAAATATTTTTATTGTAAGGAATTATTTCCAAAAAATCGTAAAGCAAAATAATAAAAAACGCTTCGTGTCCCTCTTAACTGTTTCTTTTAAAACTTGAATTCGTCGGTCGAAATGCGAACGGGTGGGTTGATACTTATGTATAGGAAAAAACCGGTCAAACGGAGACAGACTTGCTCAGAAGTGTTCCGTATTTTAAAATTCATTATTTAAAGTTTATTATTGTAGCTTATTGATTAAAGAAATTATAAACAAATTTTGATCTCCATCGTTCATAATGATATACATTTTGTGGAGCACATTATTTTTCTTAAATTATATTTCCATGTGTCAATGAAATTGACCAATATTGTTAATTGTTAATGAATAATGTGTTCATTATTAAACAAAACTCAAAGAAAAGTTGGTAAGAAAATTACATTGGTTCAGTCAGAGACAGACGATAAATTTATGTAAAATGATTTTATGTTCAAACTCACGTACGTTTTAGCTTTAAAGCGTAACTTTGTAAAACAGGGTTATTGGCACACAGTTTAAGAAATAAATAAATTGTCTTATTGTCCACGGAACCCTGAAAATGGGAAGTGGCAAGACATGTTTTTCCGTTACGTAACCGCAAAAAAGGAATCGCTTTCGTCTCGCGACGCCGCGCTTTATAAACTTGTGCGTCGTAAAAGCTAGCTCAAGGGAAAGCCTCTACGCAAGCTTCTCTCATGTAGGCTATAACTTTACAGTTACTACAAGAAACCAGGTGGGCACAGGTAAGGGAGAATCATTTGTAAGATCTTGTAGACGGGCAGGATTGAGTGGTAAAGAATGTTTAGAGAGGAAGACTCCAGTCATTAAGTATTTTTTTTAATCCTACTAAAAGTTTGTGAGGATGAATGTACGATGGATGTTTGTTACTCTTTCACGCAAAAACTACTGAATGGATTTTAATGAAACTTTTCAATAATATAGCTCATACATAAGAATAACACAGTGACATAGGCTACCTTCTTCAGACAGCTAATAAGCTCAAATCCGGAGTGGCTGCAAAAACTTTTTAATTTAAGTTGTTGGTTTCTTTCATTCGGGAATCGAAAAGGATGGGTGATGAATGAATTTAATTTTGAATGAATGATATTTGAAAATAAGCAGCGAAGATGTCAAATCTAGTTTCTAGTTTAAGTGGGATGTTTTCGCATGCCTGCTAAACTAGTGCGAACTACGCGTAAAATCGATGTTTGAAGTATATAAAATTAAGTTGTCAATCACCTGTCCCTTACAATCGATTGCTGAAAATCCAGTGCTTGACAAGTGGGTAGAGAATGTTGTTTATTTTCTATGGTACGTGTGTCTTATTACTTGCCATTTTAGTTGTTTTTTTAGAAACCATATTACACTAAATAACTTCATCCATAAATGTATGACATTTAAATTTTCTAAGTAGGTATAACGTACAGCCTGCGCCTTGTTTTATTAACGAACTTTAATATAAAATCAACTTAAGATCAACAACCTCTTTACTAATAATAACATGGGCCTTGTTTTTATTCACCTCATCTGTTCTCAAAACCACTCCATAAAAAAATGCGCATAATTAACGAACAAGCCTTCTAGAATATTATGCTAACGAATTTCGAACTCCAAGCTTCAGTGTTTATGATTTAGTTTTCACCGTATTAATTTTCATTCCCGTCAACGTTCGAATAATTGGAAGAAAATCATATTATGCACTCTGTGAACGAACACGCCATTCAATTTCAGATCTTATTAAGGTAATTTTGTGTTGAAATTGGCAAAATGTGTTTTGAGGTTTTCCTGTCGCGGGTTTTGTTCAACCCTCTCGTTTGTCGTCATAAAAGTATTATGAAAAGCCGAAAGCTATTATTAGACGTGGAAGAGATTTTTGCTTCGTTAGAATGGTCATTTGAGAGTTTTATACAATAATTGTATTGAAAATGTATTAACTTGTTTTATATGTAGCTATTGTGATTGTTTTTTTAGATAACAGTTTTCCTTTCAACGACACGTTTCCCTGTAACGATAGCGTCTTTATGTGCTGTAACAATATTATATAAATAAATGATCATCATTATTATTTCATACTAATATTTGGAATGGAGGTTATAATTGTTCGGTTCGACTTTTAATATAGTTTAAAAAGACATGCTATTATAAAAGATCTTTTTTATGTAACTGGAGATTATAAAATGTATAAAACTTTGTAATTTTCCTATTTTTATTAGAAAACATTTCTCAGTCTAGTTACTGTTTCCATGTCTGTCTACTACATCTAGGCTTCCCATACATTGTCGTTCGCTATATCTTTCGAGCCTCGAGGGCTTGCTTAGAGTAACTGTTGCACATTATTTTGTATCTGTTCTAATTCAAGCAAACAACTCTACACAGTGAACCATGAGACTGAAAAAACATTGGTTTCGTTTATATTAATTTATATGTTATGTCTTTTTTGCTAAGACTATAACATATTTTTTGAGAAAAATTATGTGGTTTTGTAAGTAAATTGACTCATAGCGTTAATTTAGATATTTATGTCAATAATTTACGTAAAGTTTTTTGTTGGTCAAATTTTATTAGCAACTGTTCTCCAGAAAGTTGATGTCGACAACGAACGACAGATTAAAATTCGACCGATTCAAAACGTGTTCTCAATGCAATTGTTTTCATCTAGAAGTAAGAATTTATGTTTATTACTGACATTTCCTATATGGTACCAAATAACGTAACTTTTATCAACGATAGATGAACCAAACACTGCGCGGAGCAGCTCTAGAGTGTCGTAAATACAGGCTTCAGGGATTGCTGGTACAAGATTAGGCCAGGTAGATTCGACACGGATACGTGATATGCAAGCCACCGGGTGCACAGGGATTCGGGTTTACAGACATAATGTTACAGCCACGGGCAATGCCTGTGCCACATTCAACCAATATGTGTTAATTGCTCCAATGCGGAAACAGTAGACTTCAGTGAAGTGATTACAAGTTACTAGAATGTAAAGTTTTGATGATATTGCGTACCCAAAATGGTAAGGGATAAACATCACATTTAATTTTTACTTGTAAATAAAGATGGTTTTACTTTGATTATAGAGGGGTGAGGGATAATTCAACTAACGCGGGTTAAATCCTAAAAACCCGGTTTATTTCATTTTTATCTATTTTGTTGGGTAAACAGTAGAACATAGAAAGAGAAGGAAAACAATAAGCAGGCAAACTATGTAATCTGTCACACAACCAATATCATGAGTATTAAAAATGTGGACTTTATTCCCACATAATCCAAAACCGTGATCACAGAATAGCGTAGTGAGATGTACATAATAAAATAATTAAACTGGCCTCAACAGTAAGTTTTAAGTCATTAACTAGCCACTGACATGACATGCAAATAATTTGAGGACTTCGTGCGTAACCAGCAATCTTAGGAAGCACTTAGCTCTGGGAAGTGGGACTTGTAAATTAGCATCGAGGAATTCTTAAACAGCCAAGAGGTGATTCCACTTAGTCGGTATAGCACTCAGTGGTCGTTACGCTGGCTTTATTTAGGTAAAGGCTGTTTTGTGTACCTACCCCAAGCCAGTCTATAAGTGCACAATATTTTCTATATATACTTACTTCTATACAGTGTGTAAGCAGAGAATAAGCAAATGCTGAAAGGACATTTACAGTCAACAGAACTTTTCTCGGAAGCGGAAAAAACTGGACACTCCCAAAAAAATTTTCATTTTAATTGGAAAGCAGGAAATGTCAATTTTTTTGTCGTATTTGTAACGACTATTATAAGTATGTATATCAGCTTTCTGACACCCACAGTACAGGCTCTGCCTAGTTTGGGGTCAGATGGCCGTGTGTGATATGTCCCCACATATTTATTGTTATTATTTTTACTTTTTTTTGTACTTGCTTTGTAAAAGCTGACTAGATATAACTGAGTATCACCTGTGATAGTTTTAGCTTACAGTATTTTAAAAAGCAACTAGTGTTATTATGTCGTATTCCATACAAAGTCTTTTCCAAACAAAACCTTCCATACTTTTCCGAACTCCTCTTGAATGTTTTCTTTTTTACAATTCTCCGCCTACTTTCAGATTAGGAGGGGAAATGTTATTTTCGTGTTCACGATGACAGCTCTTTCTCTGATAGAAAATCTTATTTCCTCAGAATGGACGGACGTGAGATGGGATTCTTTCCCCATCAACAATAATACTTAGCGTTATTTCTTTGAAAAGGTCTCTAAATGTATCATAATATAAGAAACTAACTTACCGCCGCGGCTCCCCCCGCGTTAATAGTTTTTCCCGTGGGAATGAGGTATTTTCCCGCGGTAAAAGTTAGTCTATATTCTTTCGCAAGATCGATAGAATAGATTTGCCTATGTTATTTAGCAAAAAATAACTCTTATGATGAAGCCTTTCGATCGGTATGATAAAACTACAGGATATTTTTTTTCTCGTATAGCGGGTTCGATTCCTGGTTCAACCATGTAATTATTAAAAAATGTATGAATGCAGTTTTAATAGTTTTTAGAAATAAAATAAAGTCTTTTTTCAGTAAAATGTTCTATCGACAATATTTAAGGTACTTTCCCTCCATGTTGCATAGCCGTGGGACGCCCTGTATAGTCCAGCGATGTATTACAAAAGTCTAAATCGCTGAATAGATATTTTTTAAATAGGTGTGGCACATGCGGCTGGACATGTAGACCTTGAGAGCGCCCGTATTCTGTAGCGGTAGGGGTGGATTTCGTAGTGCGAATGTCCAACCGCGTGTGCTGGCTTCTGTACGTATACAATACTACATTAATGGTGGTAGGTATTAGCCATATTAGCGCATGATTTATTAATACGTAGTCGTTATGTCCTTAGCAACATACATCATAATGAATTAACAATCTTGATTCATGTTCCTTCGTGAGGTAGTAACACAATGAAATCCATATTTTATATTATGTATATTGCCACTTCAGGCTTTTGTTGCATAATACATGTATTGCACTTTATTGTACAAGTATGCTCACCATTCCACACATCTAAGTATAATAAATATATAATAAAACTGTAGAGGTCGAAAATCAAAACATGCTAAAAACCGTTTCAGGGGGGTGTAAGAAGTAAAATAGAACAATCCAGATTATTTACAGTTTTATATCAGCTGCTGATCGATTTGCCTGATATAAAAAAAATTTTGCAATAGGCATCGAATAGTTGTTATGGAATGAAAATGGAAAAATATTTATATTTATACTCTAAGGGAAAAATCTTCAGAAAGTATTATTGATCGTATTTGATAAATGTCAAACGTTTGCACATCTCTATATTATAAATAATAATAATAAATTTAAATAATAAATATTGGGACATCTCACACACGCCCATCTGACCCAAAACTAGGCAGAGCCTGTACTATGGGTGTCAGACAGCTGATATACATACATATTATGTATCTAAATATACAACATCCAGACAACACAAGGCAAACACAAGTGCTCATCACACGAATATTTGCCCTGGGCGGGATTCGAACCCGCGAACTTGTGCTTCGTAGGCAGACGTACTACCAACTATGTTACAGGGCCATCGTCGTAATAATATACAGGGCGTCCCACGGCGATGCCACATGGAGGGAAAGTACCTTAAATATTGTAGATAGAACATTTTACTGAAAGATGACTTTATTTTATTTCTAAAAACTATTAAAACTGCGTTCATACATTTTTTAATAATTACATGGTTGAACCGGGAATCGAACCCGCTATACGAGAAATAAAAATATCCTGTAGTTTTATCATACCGATCGAAAGGCTTCATCATAAGGGTTATTTTTTGCTCAATAACATAGTGTCAGAAATAAAAGGAAGACTATGTATTTTAACATTTTTAATACAAAATTTATCAATTTTATTAATACGCTGTTGAATACAAAGTCGCACTCTTTTGATTATTTCACTACCTGTCTTTAAAACTACGCGACGGATTTTGATTTTAATAGATAGACTGATTCAAGAGGAAGGTTTATATGTATAATACATGCATAATATACTAAAGGATAACCCACAATAACCATTTTCCCGTGCGGAGCCGGGGCGGGTCGCTAGTAACCCCATGCATTAAAAAAATCTCGGCGCCCACATCAAATGTTAAAATTCATGATCTTTCTTTTATTTCTGACACTATGTTATTTAGCAAAAAATAATCCTTATGAAGGAATCTTTCGATTGGTATGATAAAACTACAGGGTGTTTTTTTTTCCTCATGTAGCGGGTTCGATTCCCGGTTCAACCATGTAATTATTAAAAAATGTATGAATGCAGTTTTAATAGTTTTTAGAAATAAAATAATGTCTTCTTTCAGTAAAATGTTCTACCTACAATATTTAAGGTACTTTCCCTCCATGTGGCATAGCCGTGGGACGCCCTGTATACAATGTGATGGGGCTTCAAAGTCCATAGATGACGATAGTCTATCTGTTACAAATACAAGAATCATCAATTTTATTACCCATAAAAAAATTTCATCGCAAATGACGCGAGAGCATCCACGTGCGGAGACCTAGTATTCATACATCTTATCTACTTACGAAGAAAAATAAACAGCAAAGCAAACAATATTTATGAAGGTACAGTCGGACGCGATTTATTAAATATACATGAGGTACGAGTAGATGCAATTCGCGCGATAAATCTTAATAAATGCATTAAGTTAAGTGTAATACTTCCGTATTTCGGAGGAAAAATACTGTGTTTGACTAGATTGTGTTGAACTATTTATATTACTAATGTAGGTCGGATAAAGTAATTTTCAGGCGAAGTATATCACTGCCCTCTGCACAGGGCCTAGAATAAAAAAAAGAACTTTATTGCACCATTAACTACAAAAAAAACATAAGTGCACAAAAGCCTTACTTGCCTTATTGCTAAGGCACAAATGTCTACCAGGCAAGGCCTAGATTAAACATGTCTTTGAATTGAAAAAAAAAAATCCTAATATATTTTCAAAATACTTAACATTTTGATTATTATTTATAACGAAAAACAACCATAAAATGTATGTTCCAAGAAATATAATATATGTACAATACAAAATGAACTTTTACAATAACTTACTACATTTTGTCTCCATAGGTAGGTAGGTACGTATTTATTTATCACTTATATATATTTTTAAATAACGAATTTTCAAAATGCTTGTCATCATGTCACAATGTAAAGTACAGGTAGACCGTAGAACACAACAATGTGGTTTATGGCTTCCGCAGTATAAATTCTAGATGAAATGCTGTTTCCGCAGTTCTATTATTGTTCATAAAGTGAAAGGTTAACAAAATGGCGCAATGTATTTGTAGCCATATAAAAAGTATATTTATAATTAAAAGCAAAGAACTATGTAAAAAACAAAACAGTTTTTTTTTCGATTTTCAAAATTTAAGACTGAGACGCAAAGGGTAAAGCCACTTCGTTAACATTTAATATTAATAATAATAAAAAAAATAAATAAAAAAAAGCCTACCCTGAATCAGGGTGAAATAAGCCTTATTCGACCACGCTGGCCCAGTGCGAGATGGTCAACTCCTCTGAAATTATTCGTAGACAGGTATGTGCAGGTTTCGTCATGTTTTCTTTTACAGTTACAACAGCGCCGAATAAACTTACAAATGTATTCGAAAATCGAAATCCCATTTTGTGGAGTAAATGTAGATTTTTCTTAAAACATCGAGTATTAAGAATTTCAGCCTCTAGAAAAGTACAACTTTTTGTTTGTGGCAATATGCTAGCCGCATAAAGCCAAAATGCAATAAAAAAACAAATGAGCGACAGTAAAATCGAGGAAGATATTTACGGTGGTTTCGTCGTTCGCACACACCTACGATCGTACAATTTAATCGCGAACAAACATAATTTCACGCCGACTCCCGCTCTGGAAAATACAGAGTTCGTTAGCGTTTGATGTACGCAGACGAGACGATTAGGCACAATCATGTACTGCCTGATCCAGAATTAGGTATCCACACGGCAAAATTATTTAAATTATAAAAAAAAATCTAGGGTTTCGCTAATGAAAGTAGACAATGAAAAAACGCGGCAAATTTGAAAAAATCATCATGTCAACCATGATTCGAAGGAAAAAAAATCCACGCCCATGTTATTTATTTTATTTTTTATATTTTATGATAGAACATCACGACCTTAGAGAATAAATATTTTTTTCTATTTATACTCCAAGATCACGACATGTCGTGAACGACTATTTGAAAGAAGAGTGTGAATGTGTGTGTGAGTCAAAAAATATGTCTCAGCCGGCACCCATAGTACGTTTTGATTACTACTCCATTTGGGCGCGTAAAATTTTTTCTTCCTTCATGGTTTTACCTAATTTGTTTTTTTTTCTATGTAACTTTGTTGCAATTGGAATGTTTTCCAATTTGATCGATTGTCTTCTTTCAATAGCCAAACTCTATGTAATAATACTCTACAATTGCGCCACCACCTAACTTCGCAATGAATAATTTACAAAGTGTACGTCAGACATACATAATGTACGTGTGTCGAAAAATCATGGACGTCGTCGTTTCAAACAGTGAAAAAAAAATTGTGGCGCAGCTGGTTAGCCATCTCTGCTGCTGGCTGTGCTATTATATTCTGTGGCACAACTGAATACTTTCGTCACGTGTCCGTGGTTCTGATTATGAGGTGAGATATTATGTTTTTGTGCAGTTTTGATGGTGTGTGGTGTATGTAGGAAGAAACTTACTGCGCCGTACCCAAAATTTTTAAGAAGCAAGCGATTTTATGTAGGACTGTTGTAAATATAGAACAACCTATCATCAGTCATAAATAATGTTGAAAAGAATTAGAATGAAACCAATCGCAATCTTGTATTTTCTGCTACAATATTAAGTTGTTCTATCAAGGTATTTCGAATATGAGACTAAATTCTAAAGTAAGCGGCCCTAAAATTTTCACCAAATATTCTAAAAAGCAGTACGTGCAAAATATTTTTACGCCATCTAAAAAGTACCACTACTTTATCGCAAAGTATCATACTTGGTTATCATAGTTAGTTTTGGTTGGCCTTATGAAGCTCAATAATTTTGACACCAAGGTAAGAGATAGATTAACTTCAAAACCCATGCGATAAAGCAAGCAGCATACTTGGAAATAAAACAAATCGAACAGACCAAATCCTCTAGTCTATTTTCTGTAACATCTGCTCCGAATACCTCATAATATTACAAATTATGACGTGTACAGGTACAGTCAGCCTACGTATGGAATTGGAGGGGTGGTAACGTATTTCAGAACGAGGAAAGTAATTATGCGGTGAAACCTCCAAGTTCGGTAAAGATGTAATCGTTATTGTAATAGGAAGTATTTTATGTAATTGTAGAAACATGTATACACATATTTCTGATACTGATCAAAAGTTTTGATGGCCCAAAGTCCATTTGATGTTATTGAAACTTAAAAAAACTACATAAATATAGAGTTTAGCTATTGAGAGTAGACAATCGATCAAATTGGAAAACATTGTACTGGCAACAAAGTTACATAGAAAAAAAATATCAGATTAGGTAAATCCATAGAATCGGGGTTGTCACGATCAATTTTTTCAAAGGATGATGACCATTTTATATGAGCCCCGTCCCCCCCCTCCAACAGATCTTTTGTATGTGTCAATAGGTTCTTATGGATCTATAGAAAGGCTAGTAACCAGTTTTAACTTCATGATCAATGGGATTTGAAAATAAAAGAAACATTTTTGCTAGGTGTTATCTTGCCTCTAATAAACCTAGTACAAAATATTTTTAATGTTTGCAATGCTTACAATCTGTTATTTTGGGTACCAATATTAATGCAAGACGACGCCATAGTAAAAAGTAATCACATAGCTAAGATGCATATACTGAGATACATTTCAAATCTGTTGGTCGATGTTATTGGTTTTCTGTTTTTTGGGGGGACGTTTTGACACATCATCTTTTGCCGTGTTTTTCCACTGTCTACTTTCAATAGCCAAACTCTATCAACTGTCTCACAAAATTACTGTTGTTTGACGAAATGTAGTTGAATCCTTACAAAGTCTCTCGAGTCGATAACAAATGTTAGATCATGAAAGTTGTACCAAAATACGTGAGACTAGTCGTAAAGCTTTCAACACCCCTCTTAGTACATAGTAAAACGAGTATATAAAGTACAAGTACTATACTCACCATGACTGCAGTAAGTGCTCTCCTCTATAATCCTTACATTTGGCACAGTACACACTTCACGACACTGGAGTTTGGGTATCGTATCACAGTCACTTTACGCTGCACGTTATCTGGAAAGAATAAAAAAAAAGGGTGACTAATTGACATCTTACATACTATAGACGGATATACACTTGTTATTATGCTACTAGCCCGTCATTAACTTATATTAATAAAATTCAAAATTAAAATAAAACTGAATTTTGCATTTTGATGAGGAGAAGTAGCTCTGAAAATAGTCCTAAACCAAGTATAGAGGGTTTAAATCGGTTGTGAAAGATCTGACAAACATGATTTTATTTGCGTTTATTACAAACAGTTCCATCATCAAGTAGATTTCTTGAAAACGGTGAGACTTTAATTTATGTTTTCAATGTTTAATGGTTTCCTAACGTTATACAACAAATATTTATGAACCTAAAACTAGACATATTTTTTGCCTCGTCGCGGGTTGCGTCTAGTCGAGCCATAAAAAGCAACAAAAATAATCCGTAAAAAAAGACAAAAGTACCCCGCATATTCACTGCCTGACTGTTTATTTAAAAAAAGAATAGACCAACGAAAAGTACATCAAGACTGCCAACTCAGCCTCCTCCAGACACTCTGCGTTTAGAATTTAATTCGATTTCTTTGTCTGAACGTCGAAAACATTCTTTTGTTTGAACAACCACTCGACGTCATCCCACAAGGAGTCGTGAGTACCGCTCTTGCAATGACAAACCGTGAATAGATTCTCCTTTTAATTAAATTGTGTTCATTTTTGTACTAAAAGCAATGATCCGATGCAGAGTTTAAATATATTTTTTTTACTTTTGTGTTAAAGGGATAAAGTGTATGTGTGTGTGTGTGTGTTCAAGTTCAAGTCCAAAATGTGTTTATTCGAAGTAAGATTTTACAAATCACTTTTCGACGTCGAGGAGAGTTCACGATTTGGCTGTCTTCTGTGGAGAAGAACTCTCCGGAAGAAACTCCACAGGCGTTGCATCTTTTCAAAATATTTTTTACATAATTATTATTTTATACAATTTGATTAATATAACAAAGAGTGCAAACGAAATATGCAATTAGCCAGTCAAAGTAGAAAAACTAAATTACATAACAAAAAAAAAACAACTGGCAATCGACTAGAGTAGACCAGTCCCCCCAAGCAGCACCACGTTCACGGGTTTGACGCATGGGTCAGCCATCGCCGGGCTCAACCATATTAGAGGGAACCCAACGATGATGTGTAATGTCTATGTGTGGGTGGATGGCACCTTTACAAACATCATCTTCTTGCAGCACGCTAGTCCATGTTCATTTAAATCCTCGTCGAACTGTAAATGCTACCTTATTATTTTAAAAATGGCATGAGACCGGTAAAAAATTAAAAGAAAAGGTAGGTAGTTTCGTTTAAAAAAAATACCCATCACATCTCCAGAGTATATATGGTGGGCCAGAAGGGTAAAGTGTCATGGGGATATTAGAAGAATGGAAGCGTACAAGGATCGTATGAAATACACAATGAAAAGCACTTTTTGAAGAAAAATGTAACCTGATATTTTTTCCAAAGTGCTATCCAACTGAATGTGTTTGGAAGGATATTACATCAAGGAGAAAACAGGGGTTCAGCATTGCAAGCCTACCCTTTAATTTAGCTTTTTTTAATGGGATATTTATTTGCTGATAGCCTGTTCAATTTCGATGAAAGTCTACCATATTTTCACTTTGTAAATCTCTGAAAATATAACATACTTCTATTTTTTTCTACAAGTCAAACAAAATGTCAATATACGATAGGTACTACAATTATTGAATTGAATTTGAATATCTAGCCTTATAGTGGGTGGTTCAGTAATCTCACGTTTTTCTGTGAATGTAGTTTCAGACTCATTTTGTACAGAATTTTATTAAATTTGGGCAATATTAGACACTAACTATTTATCTTATACTTTTTTCCAAAACCGCAACGGTAATTTTAATAAAATTCTGTCAATTGAAATTGAAATACTAACCAGTTGAAATTGTCATTTCGCTGAATTCGATCGATCAAAAAAAAGTGAGCGATGGATGAATGGAAGAACAAAGAATAATAACGGAAAATAATGCTCGGATCAACGTTATTCGCCCAATTTATGATTATTGTCGAAGGCCTAATGATTCGTACACGTTTGTGCGACTCGTAAAATGTCTGTGTCTTAATCTTAACGAACTTTCGTTTGTTCGACAAAATGAGTAATAATTTGTTGTGTAAGTAATCTGTGTTCGTTTGTTGTTGGTTTATTTCTATCATTTTTAAGTTACTTTTCAGGTTTGTGAGTTTTTTATAAAACTGATAAAATCTTGTCTAACAAACGAAAGTTCGTAATAAGACACTTATTAACTCACTTTTAGTTTAATAGACGATGAGCCAGTGAATTAATAAATAATTTAAACGTTGACGACTGGAATTAAACAGCGCCAATTTTTTAATTTATGAAACATCGCTAGCACTTACACCTGGTTTATCTGCGTAAGAAATTGTCAATAACTCTCCAGTGTGATTCAGCAAGAATTTCAAAAATATATCGCATTTTTTTAACATTTGTGTAACCTTAATAATAAAAGAGTTATCGCGAGAAAGGTTATCTTCATACAGCAAACCCTGCATAATGAGCTCAGCAAAAAGGTAATAATTATGTAGGTTTTTGTATATGGATATCGAAACATGTCGCATAGCAAGTAGGGTAAACGAAGCCGAAGAGGTCGCGCCTCGACTAAATCTGGATTAGGACGACGCCTGCCGGAAATTGGGTCGTGTACCCTACTAGCAAGATACTTTTACCAATTGATTATTGGATTCCGAATTAATTTAGTTTGGGTATTTGAAGCAAGTTTAGGAGGAAATTGAAATGGTGTGCGCTCTTAAATTAAATAAACTCCCTGATTTGTTGAGTAGAACTTAGTTCGAGGGGAGTTTTGTAAAATAAGTAGAGAGCTTTTATTGTCATGTACTATTTTACTGTACCTGTAATTTTCAGTGCAGAGATAAAACACACATTCATATTGTGTAATTCCATCAAATCTCTAAGCTGAAACAAGTCCACTACAATGCACTACATTGCACTGTCACACGACAAACCTCAGCTCCTTAATCTGTACAGGTATTTAGAAAAGAAAGATTTAATTAGGTACTATATTTTTCTAACAAATTAATTAAGTAAATTAATAAAGTATATATTTTAAGTAAATAGATAAAGTGAAATGACGCTGTAGAGTCGCAAAAATCTTTCTATTGTATAGATTTTGACATTTATAGTTATAGTTATCTAGTATTTAACTTATATAATATTCATTGTCATTTTGAACTGAAATCGGGTCACATTTCAAGCTACCCGATCTAACATTCCGCCGTATCATGATAATAGAGCGTAGCGTTGTGGCAAATTGCTTTATGTCAGCGGAATTTTCAGGTATCATAATAATGTCACGTCATACAATTCACCAAATAATACCATTTAGAACAAAAAGAAAATATAATCACAGAACTGTGTCTATTATAACATAATAATCAGATAAAATTGCGAGAGAGAAAATTTACTAAGAAATAATTGTATTTATGAAACTGAAGAAAACAAAAATAAAAGATGCATTTCCCACAGAGCGCTTTTTAATTAAAGAAAAATAAACTTTCAACTTAATTAGGTTATTAAAAAAAAACGAGACGTTATTGTATTGATATTGGAAATATTTTCAATGAAACCGTTTTGATAAAACCGTTTTATACTGATTACTGATCACATTTCGATACCAAATTGTGTGCCGTTTTTTGGATACAGTTAAGATAAGTTAAATAAGATTAATGCTTTTGATTTTAGGACACAGTGGTGGAGGGTCGTTGCGAACGCTAGACCACAGTCATTAATCAATAACAAAAACAGAATTTAAACTCGGATTTTCGTTTCAACATAAATCTCCCATATTTAAATGGAAGTCACCTTTACAAACGAACGTAAAAAATATAAGCTTATAGTAGATAAATATAAATACAATAAATATAAATACATCAAACATCATCATTCATCACACATACGGCCATCTGACCCCAAATTAGGCAGAGCCTGTACTATGGGTGTCAGACAGCTGGTATACATACATATATAAATATACAACATCCAGACACAAGGCAAACACAAGTGCTCATCACACGAATGTTTGCCCTGGGCGGGATTCGAACCCGCGACCTTGTGCTTCTTAGGCAGACGTACTACCAACTAGGCTACGAGGCCGTCAGTAGATACCAACCACCAACAGTTTTTGTAATACGAATCAATTTAGGATGTAAAAGATGTACTGAATATTTATTGTTTATTTTTATCATTATCATATCAGCCGCAAGACGTTCAGTATAATAAGCCTTTACTTACATACCTTGTACGAGTAGGTATGTATAATATTCAGGTGGTATAATTTATTCACAAGGACTATTGAAGGATACGTAGAACCACCTCAAGACTATCCGAAAATCGATTACCTACTATAAATATTCGTCTATGCTTAATATTTTAAAGAGGAAAGGTTTGATTATTGGTTTGTTTGTTCGTGTGTTTGTGTGTTTGCATCGAATAGGCTCCGAAACTACTGAACCGATTTCAAAAAAATCTTTTACTGTTGAGAAGATACATAATTCCTGGATTACATAGACTATATTTTAATTTTTATAAAAATTAGGGATCCCTACTGACACTTTAATAATGTTACCCGAGGTGTAAAAAAAATAATTGGCTATGAAACTACTGAACCAATTTTGGTAAAACTTGAAACAAAGATAGAATAGACCTTGGGAAAGAACAAAGGCTACGATTATCGCGGGAAAAATTCTCGTTCCAACGGGAAAAACTCGTAAAGCGGGCAAAGTTGGCACAAAGACATAATAGACCTTGCGGAAGAACATAGGCTAACTTTTACCGCGGGAAATTTACTCATTCCTATGAGAAAAACTGTTGACGCATACGAAGCCGCGGTGGGAAGCTAGTATACTATAAAACGTATTAAAAATACCTTGCATCAACTTAATAAACCCATAGTTTTCTTTAATCTTAACAAGCAACCAACATTACTATTTGTCATTCGCTTGTTTAAAGTGTCTACTCCAATTATTCGGTTCGCGAGCACTCTTTGTATTTCGTCTACCGCGCGTTGTGCTATGATTGCTAACGATTAGGTAAATGTATCCTATTGTTACTGAGACCGAGCGAGCGCGAAGCACGAGTAAAGCGTCTCCTTTTCAGCCCCTGTAGCATAAAGTGGTACAACAAGAGTTTGTCACACATTTGCTTGTCAAAAAGCTGCGAGATACCCGCTATATTGAAATATCCTGCAATAGGATACGTGTATACGCACGACAAAATTATGTCATGCATGCGTGAACGGTCATGCTAGCAGGGGGCAGCTTGAGCAAAAGTGCTTTCTCATTTGTCCAACTGGTTTTCTCTACAGGCCGCATTTCTTAAATGCTTCTCGTAAAACTTTGTGAGCAAGTGTTTTACTTAAATAGGTTTTTATTGTCAAGTTAGTTTTAGGAAATTTTAAAAATAAAGGAGTTTTGAGACTTTAATCATGACAAACTTGCGGAGAATGAAAAACTTCCAGCGCCATCTTTCGGTAAATAATAGCAAACAACATGACAGACTCGCGAGGTCTGCAAGGACCCATGCACTAGTATATTGTACGTCATGAAATTCATTGGCATAGAACAGCTGTTACATGTGAAAATTTATTCGTAAAGTTGAGTAGGGTAGACCGGGGACAAAAGTAACAAGGGGCAATAGTAACATCGGCGATATTTCCACACATATACAACGCTTAAATGTGTGCGTCCGTCAGATCACGCGTTTAACGTGTCTCGACCTGCTCACCAATCGGCGGCGCGCTCGCTGTGAAACAGACGTGCTCAGAGGGAATTTTTGTTTTTCCACCACCACAAGTAAGTTTTTTACTCTGAATTACGCGCTTTTTTTGTAGTTAGTGAAGGATTTATAGCCAAATCATTGTAATCACTCTGTTGCTAAGATGATTGGCTGCCATAATTGTGATAATTCCACTGCTAAATTTCGATAGGTTTCTTGCAAATTTCATATTTTGTAAAATGTACTACTTGAGGGCAATTGTAACAGCAGGGACGGGGTCAATTGTAACGGTACGATCAACCCCGTGCTACAATTGACCCAACAGGTAATAATTTCATAATTTTTTCAAATTTTCCATTAAAACAAAAACAATCGAATTTTACGTCGTATGTGATAGGTAATACTCTAAATTTTGTGTTTTGTTTTCCAGATGCCTCGAAAACGAATAAAAACTGATCGTGGCTCAAAAGACATTTTACTTTATGAAGAAAAATCAAATTTTCGACTGTCCTTCTCCTGCTGGTGCATATTTTTTGAGAGTGATCCGTTTGCTTAGTGAGCAAATCATGTTCGTTATAAGTCAATTTTATTAAGTATTTTTTTCAATTCAGGGACGGTTGTAACAGGGGCAATTGTAACTTAATACAAAAAATAAAATAGTGTTTTTATACGTTTTACTGTCGTTATTCAACTAATATTAATCCTCAGAAGTTGTATTTGGCCCAAAGCGTTCCTGTGTTTACTTAAAGTTAATTTTTATTTTGTTTAAAGCTACTAACAACCTATTTTCATTTTGTTAAACTTTCATGTTGATTATTTAATAAGTTTATGAAAACAAGTTTCCTTATAATTGAGACTGATAAACAAGTGATTAAACTACGCAAAAAAGTGAATAAAAGTGGTGATATTAATCTACTCTGTCTTTTATTGTTTTCTAAAATGTTGTTACAATTGACCCACACTAGGGGTCAATAGTAGCAGTGAGACCCCTCGAATTCAAACTGGATTTTCGGTACGATAAATGCAATTTAAGTGTAATTCAAAAATAAAAGCATAAAGACAATGAAATTAACCTACTACCAAATGATCCAAACTTTGGATAAAGCGAGTAGATTTCGTGTTATAGGTAATTTAACAAAAAGTGTTACCATTGTCCCCGGTCTACCCTAACCTTTATGTAGTTTGGCACACCATGTGTTCTGCTTTTTAATGGACTTTCTCACTTAGACATACTTAGACTTACCTACAAAACATATTCATCTTTAATCGTATCGATATATCTGAAAAACAATCTCACAAGTCTGTTTTCTGTGTTCTAATTCGAAAATATTCTAATTATTCGGATGTATAATCTGTCTGTCATGCGGCTTTGCCCGCGTCATTATTATATAAAAAAAAGTTTTCTGACTGTTACAGAAAATACAAGCACAATAAAAAAATATAATTTAAACCGTTCACATTTTTTACAAAGCAATGGACTTGAAATTTGTCGTTGTACAGTAATTGATCTTTGCTTCGCTTTACCCTGACCTGGAAAATTTTCAAGGCGACTAAAACCTCTTCGTAGGATTTCCATTTCGCGTGTCGAGTGCTTTGCTTGCGCTCTGCAGTGTTTTCATGGGCTTATTGATCAGCCCCTGTTTTTTTCTATTGAATCTACTGCTTGCTTATTGTGTGGGTTTCAAGGTTAACCTACCTCACAAACTCTGGAGTTGGAATTGTTGAGTCGCTTGAGGTTTCCGACATGGCTCCTATAACGACTACATCCGTTGATACTCGTAATAGCTGGGACCAACGGCTTTACGTGCCTTCCGAAGCACGGAATCATCTTTCTTTTAGGACAATTGTCTGCAATGTCCTAGATATTTTCTCGACAAGTAACCTCACCGGGACCTACTAAGAGCTTTACTTATCCTACTAATATTATAAACCCGAAAGTTTGTGAAGATGGATGTATGGATCTACGGATGTATAATATTGTTTGTTACTCTTTCACGCAAAAACTACTGAATGGATTTTAATGAAACTTTACAAGAATATAGTTCTTTTTTTATATTTCATAGATGTCAAAACAGCCAGTTAACTCGTCGATTGCTTTCGAATTAATCTAGACTTTTTGATTTTAATTCACCTATGTTTGAGTTGAAAAATCGAAGTGCTGACTCTAAATTAAAAGATTTGATGAGGTATTAGAAAAATCTTTGATTAATTTATTTATCTTGAAAATGCAAGTATTACGCTATTGTATACTCGATTGAATGGAATATAATAGCCCCTTAGCGCCTTGTAGGTACTATAACTACATATTATTGTACGTTTCCATTTCACTGAACTTCTGAAGCTTTGAGGAATATGAGCTTCAAAGAATACATATATAAATTGTTTGTATTACAATGTAGTATAATATAATATAGCTTTCTTTATCTATTTAGTACGGAACAGAATAATTTTATGTATAGTTTGGTTAAAAATAACACGAAATAAAGTTGTTACACCCATTGCTATGTAAATAAAGTTTACAATACTATGTTTGTAAATGATATTCAGTGCACAATTTTTTTTTCATACCAACAATAAATATTATATAATTTAAAAAATATATCTTACATTAAAGTAAGTAGGTAAGAAACACATAAAGAAACACATCAATCATCTTAAAACTAGAATATGCGAAAAGGCGCCAGGTCAAGGCCTATTTTATTATTAACTAGCTTTCCGCCCGCGTTATCAGGTTTTCCCGTGGGAATGAGGCGTTTTCCCGCGGTAAAAGGTAGCCTATGTTACTCAGGGTGAATGTAGCTTTTAATGGTGAAATTTTTTTTGAAATTGGTTCAGTAGTTATTGAGTTTATATTCATTACAATATATATATATTTTTTAATTGACCTAGGTATGCTTGTGTCGAAAAGGTACGACCAATCAAGCTTCACCGGACTTGACATTCATTACAAACATACATACAAAAACACACACACACACACACACACACACACACACACACAAATACAAATCTTTCCTCTTTATAATATTAGTATGAAGTATGATGTGGAAGTATAATAGATACCTATCTATATGTTGAACATTCTCAATTTAAGGGTAGTATGTTAAACTAAACTACCAGCCATTGAAAACAGAATATTAAATCGCCAGCCGCCTAGAAGTTAATAGGACTAATAAGTATCCTTGTCACGCATAACCGTGTTTATGGAAATGTATGTCGTGCAACACCTAGGTTCTTATGACCTTACGTGAGGAAATAATAGCTCTTTAATTTGAACACTTATATTTTGTCTAAATTACACTTCAGTGTGCGTTGCTGAATCGAAAAGTTGCTTTGTCGACAGTTGCTTTGATAATTATTATGGTACGGGTAGTACTTAACATCCTTGGGTTATGTAGATGTATGACACTTTTAATTATTTTCTTCTGTGGCTCTGGAGCAAAAATAAACTTGTCATGTCAAAGTTATTCACTTCTAACAATTACGTACTCGTAAAATTTTCTAAAGTCAGTCATTCAATATGCGATAGGTCATTATGTGTTTAAAAGTAAATAACTACATAATCATTTTTAAAAATGTTCAAGCGGTAGTTTTACAGTTATCTTTAAGTATCTACTTGAGCTGAAACATTAATTCATAGGATTTTGTTTCACTTTGCATGTTATTTTACTTATTATGGCTATTACAAAAACAGAGGAAATTGAAACATTAAATCGACCTGACTTCGAAAAGTAAAACCATAAAACCTTGTTTCAAGATTATGTGATGAACTGCTGTTACTGTATATGCCTTTGAACTGATTATTTTTGTTGTTGTGGTTATTTTTATATTCACTGATAACTATTATTTTCTGAATTTGCACTCCTTTACGTTTAATAAATTATTTTGTTACTACAGCTGTTGCAAATTATTTACTACTTATGTTATACCTTGCTACCTTATATAAGGCGACTCATTTGTTTGTAGGTACACTGTTACTGTTGTGAACTGTATTTGTTGTTATTTATTGCTGGTGTGAAATAGAGTATTCTATAATAATTATTGTATGCGACTAAAACATATTGCTTGAGATAAGTAAACGCCAAAATGAAGAAAAAATACCACGAGAAAAATTGTATTCCCACTGTCCCCAAGGGAAAACGGCAAATCACGCGAATGTAACCACAGACAGATGACGGACAGCTTGTGAATAATAAAACCTAACTCGCGAATATTTTATTTATCTTATTCATTCACTCTTTTTGTACGAATTAAAAGCTATGTAATATGCTAATTTGTTAAAGAAAAAAGTAATTGGAAGTTGTAGCCGTACCTTTCCCGCTACGTACCTTTATTTTCTTTAATTACTTTCAGGGAGTTGGTTTCCTTGCCTTAAAACAATTTCTTTTTAGTTAAGGGGCTCTATGATATATTTTTGTTATATATTTTGCTATAGGTATATTAGGTATGTATGTAGTTTTCAAATTCAAATTATGGAATTTTGTTAAAAAAATATGTTTACAGTGTAATGGTTTTAGATGAAGTTGTTTTGAATAAAAAAATTGTTATTTCTCTTCTATTTCGTAAAATAAAGCCGAGGTAGCTCGAACCGTGTTTACCAAATTTTAATTCTTCTTTCATTATACATTTTACTTTTATTTTGGCAAAGTGATGGCCAGTATCAAAAAACGTGAGATATGATGTCGTAGTAAAAAATACCTACTGTTCCTTCAGTCCTTTCAATCGTTTTAAAAATTTTGCTACATCTTTTCTTAGATTCGTAATTATAATAATTCTTTATCATCACTTTATAGAATAAAGGCAAGTAATAGTCAGGAGAATAATCACGAGGTATATTTCAGAACTCGCGATCCTATTTTCGTATTATCGCTGGTGTTGTTCAAAATTATGTTGTGTTACAAAGCTCTTAGGAACTCTAGGCTTTAATAGAATTTTGTTTATTCAGGCTCCCGTGGGAACGGCTCTGTTTTTCATCGCGGTATTTCTGCGGCTGCTTCGGACAAGGCGTCATTAAAAGTTTCTCCTATTCCGCCAAAGAGTAGTAAAATAATAAACACTTATCTTCTCAGTAAAGTTACTAGATTTTTTATTGAATCATGTCTTCGTGTACTTAAAGCTGTTTTAATGATATATGTATAACACATTATTTTTTTAATATCTTTTACCTATTATTTGTTACCTATTTATAGGTTCCTGACGCACATAGCACACCTGGACGTAATTTTTTTTATTGGATCCTAATAACCAGAAAAATATTTTTTTTTTTCAATCATACCAAATTCAGAAAATGTTTGCCGGTTAGAGCCAAGTCTCTTATACCTAAAATGACTATGATAAGTATATACAGCGAACGAAATATAGGAACTCATGTAAGATAAAAAATATAAAAATTTTAATTATTTTTTATATCCACATTTTGTTTCCCAAAGGACAGTTCAAATTTATTCTACTGTAAAGCTGTGAAAACGATTTGTCTGTTGCTAAGCGTATAGTCCCCCATTCACGTACAGACGAGTGATAAAACCAATATGACTCCACTCACGGCCATTCAGAGCAATTGCTCCTACTGCGTCGGATGCAGCCAATCAAAGGTTCAAGGTGCAAGTGCACATTGCACTTTGGGTGCATTTTATATCGATGATATTCTAGAACTTTTCTAAAAGATTTTTTTTGCATTCGATTTTGTTTTGTTGGAAATTCAAACTTGAAGTTGTTGTATTGTAGGTTTGATTGTGAACTAATTTAATGTTAATTGATCGTTTTGATTTGATGGATTGTTTGGCAGGTATATTTTCTTTCGAAAACGACTGTTGCGTTTTCTTTTTGAGACTGTTACGTTTTGAGACACTATTCTCAAATTAATCAAAAACAAATACATACCTTTAGCCATTAAGAATTCTGAAAATGATGAGAGACCAAAACAATTGCGTATAAATATGTAGATCCGATGATTATTTCACAGAAAAATACGTTTTTCACTATATTTTTGTCACAATTTTCACATAGCCACATAGGTATGTATTATTTTTTTGAAATTGTTACCTTTTGGCTCAACTTTTTAATCCTATTTCTGTAGCCGACTATAGCCGCATAATCAAATCCTTTTAGTAGGATTGAAAGCCTATGTAAATAGAGTATTATCTGTGCGGCTGAAACCCTACAAGCTGAAGTAACCTAATATTGTAACTGTCTGGGTGAAGCTTACTGCTCACGTAATAAACAAAAGTAAAAAAAAACTGATGAATTTCACACGTGATAATAAGTAACAAAAAAAAATTTGATTTGATTTTTAGCTTCCCTTGAGCCGCCCCTAGACGCGTTGGTACATGACTACTTTGGGGTAGAGCCATCCGCTCCCCCGCAAGTCCAGTGAAGCTTGATTCGTCCTACTTTTTTGAAACAAGCGTCAATTAAAACAAAAAGATTTGATTGATAGATAATAAAAAATGATTTTATATCTATCTGATAGAAAATGTAAGTATGTGTATCAGCTGACTGACACCCATATTGTACAAGCACTAGCTAATTTGGGGTCAGATGGCCATGTGTGAGATGTCTCTACATATTTGTCTAAATAGTATAATCATGATTATTCAAAAACACACATAATACAATATAACATCGCCTATTATGCGTTGATTTAGAAGAGAACATAAAAATCTGTCGAATGGATTATGACGACAAATCAATAGAAAAGAACGCTGTACTACATATATCTTACAAGACAACGAAAAAAAAGAAAAACAAATGAAAAAGCACTCTATTACAAATAACAAATAGTAAATACAATACTTCATCACAACCGTAACTGCCTCATTTCGGTATACATTGCGGAGTTTTCTGACTCCCAGAGTGAATTAGTCCTTATATAAAATGCAAGCCTCGTTGAAAGGTCGAGGCCGCTAGGACCCAGGGGCCCTGTAGGTGACACACTCGAGGAGAATCAATGGAGCCTAAGGGACCTCAGTTCTAGAAAGTTCCAAGAGCTACATCCAGGTTAATGGAATGACTGAAGAGGATTTTGGTAAGATTCTAAAAAAATGAAAGGACATGTAAAAATGTGGAATGTTTTCATGTTCCATGTTTGTGAATTAAGAGACCCCCACACTAGCGTTTGAGCGACGACGCTGTGTCGCGCATATCAATCATAGGCAGCAAGGCGAGTGAAACAAAAGACTAGTAGATGATTGTATGCGCGACGCAGGACGTCGCCGCTCAAAAGACGCTAGTGTGGGGGGTGTCTTGTCGTTATTATTCTCAATAGGTTTTTTAAGTGATAAGAAGACCGATTTTTAACCCCCGACGAAAAAGAGGGGTGTTATAAGTTTGACGTGTGTGTCTGTCTGTCTGTCTGTCTGTGGCATCGTAGCTCGTAAACGGATGCGCCGATTTTGATCTAGTTTTTTTTATTTGCAAGTGTGTTGTGTCGAGAGTGTTCTTAGCTATGATCCAAGAAAATATCTTCAGCCATTTGAAGATTATCAGCTCTTTTCTAGTTGTTGAAAGGGTCAAGTAACCGTTTTGTGTCGGGGGTTATTAAATTTTTTAATTTAGTGTTATAATTGATATTATTATTTACTCTTTTTAATGATTTAGCTATAAAAATTATAGTGTGCAACATCTTTATGAGTTTTTGTTTTCAATCCATACCAACAAAAGGTTTTTTATTCGAACCTAGATTTTACATAAACGATTTTACAGGCTAATTTTAATTTTCAAAATATACTTTTTTGCGCTCACGAATAGTATGACATACGGTTCCTTTTAAGTATTTACTTGATCGCTCTACCCTTTTAACAATAGGTACAATATCTAGGGCATTGCAGTAAAGGTCATGTCGAGTTAACTTAGGACCAAAAGGGTGTGTGAGTTTTTGCATGTATGTAAATTTCAGGGTAGACTCAAGTCCCTCGGTGGGGACATAATTTGATCAATTTCGTCACTGCTATTATTAAATACAGCCAATGAATCAAGAAACATCAATCACAAACAGGAAACCCCACTTAACCGACGACGCTCCGTCATCCATTAGTTAATTAACTGATTCTTCTAACTCGCTCTATTAGTGCATTGAGTAGTTAAACTGGTTAACGCCTTAACCCGTGTTTAGATTCATTTGCCCTTGCTGTTTCCTATTTCCTAAAAAGTAAGAAAGAGTTTATTTAGATTTTAATAGATGCTAAATAGTTTGGTAAACATGCGTAGAAATATTGCAGGCCGTTTTGGGGCAAGAAGGTTTTTGAACGGCAGCCGCGCGCTGGAAGACGTAGCGTGGGCAGGCCCCCCACGAGGTGGACCGACGATCTGGTGAGGGTCGCGGGAAGCCGCTGGATGCGGGCAGCGCAAGACCGATCGTTTTAAAAATCTTTGGAGGAGGCATTTGTCTAGCAGTGGACGTCTTTCGGCTGAGATGATGATGGCTTTTTGAAAAAAGCGGAATTTACTGGTTCTTTTTCAAGAAAATCTAATTGGCAAGTACAGGGATTATTATACGTATTTCTGCTGAAGTTTTACTTTCCGTGCGAGATCCGACTCAAAGTTAGCGTAATGACTTAACGAGAGCGTAAAAATGATTTATCTCCGTAATTAGTTTGAAAAGTTAGTTAATTTTGTCACAAGTGCTTACGTAAAGTTAGATTACAAGAAGCATTATGACAGAAAAAATATTTCAATGTATATTGTAGAAGTTACAAAAATATTTATTAAACTATACAATATACTATTGATGTTAAGTATTTTTCGCAATTTCCTGATTGGTTGCCTGGAGGAGATTGCTACTATAACAATAAGGCCGCCTCACACTCCAAAGCACTTCTTAATTTTAACTGTCAATATTTGTGCCTTTAAAGAATATTTGTATTGTATTATCTTAATATATAAAAACAGGACAGTCAAAAAGCGATCCAGTAAAGGAAAAATAAAATGTAAATCCCTTCAGGTTACAATTACCCTTCAGGTAACAGTGCCTGTACCCGCCGGCGGGGGCGCGACCAGAACCAAAATCAAAATTGATAATCAGAGACGGAGTCGTCAGATGTCGTCTCCTTCACGATGTTTTTCGGTATCAACGCGCGAGGCCGAGGTCCGAGGCTCCCTCGAGCCGCCCCTAGACGCGTTGGTATATGACTTTTTTTTTAGAGTAGAGTCTTCTGCTCCCCCGCAAGTCCGGTGAAGCTTGATTGGTCGTACCTTTTCGACACAAGCATAGGTCAATAAAAAAAAATTAATTGTATTAAGTACCTAATCGTCATCAATATTTTAGCAGACTATCTAGGCCCTTCTACTTAATAATGCCTACTCACAATTTTTATTGTGACAATGAAAAAAAGAAATTCGCTGGCAAATTTGACGTCTGAAACGAAGTTACAAGAGTTTGTCGAGGGCCGACCGGAACCTCCGGCCGCGGAAGTTGGAATCATTTTGAGCCTTTGTTTATATCACAATGTGTGTCTATATAAGTACTTATGTACCGTGTGAATAAAGATACAATATATATATAGTATACAAAACCGGCAATATAATATGTCTGTTAGATATATTGGTCTATTGAACAATAGTATCTAGTAGTCTAGTCACACGGTTTCTTCTTTTTAATATAGGCCATATACCTAACACTAAATAAAAATAAAAAAACTCGTAACCTGACTCAAAACCGTTACTTGATGTTTTTAACAACTAGAAAAGGGCTGATAATCTTCAAATGGCTGAAGATATTTTCTTGGATTATAGGTAAGAACACTCTCGATTGTGACACCTTGCAAAAAAAAAACTAGATCAAAATCGGCGCATCCGTTTAGGATCTACGATGCCACAGACAGACAGACAGACAGATACACACGTCGAACTTATAACACCCCTCTTTTTCGTCGGGGGTTAAAAATGCTTTGCACATTTATTATTAGAGCGTCTGTCCACAGCGCAGTAACTAGGGTAGACCCTAGACCCGCAGTTCGGTATATTTTGAGGCAATATCGAACCCTGAACTGAATCTAAAATAAACAAAGAACAACTGAAATCACTTTTACCATAAATGAGTGTTTTCGGTATATACTATAGCAACTTCAAAGAACGGAAAACGATTGAACAAAAATATAGTCCCGAAATACCCAACCATTATTTCTTGCTTTTAAAATCACAAAAGCTAGAGCAACAGACAGCTAGAGTGCAATAAATTCGGAGAATTTTCAGCCAAATATAGCTCGTAGCAAAAACCCAAAAAATAAATAAAAAATGCTTGCACTATGTTCAGCAAAAACCCGACTTGGATTGACTTGATTTGATTAGTATTTCGTTTGTGCGGAGGGTAAAAATCTTCTCTTATTGTATTTATTATTGTATGTATATTTAGAAGATTTTGGCCTCGTTTTACTAATTAATTGATAATTTCAATTGGCAAACGAGTTGGGTATAGTGCAATAGTTGTAGGTTTTAAAGCTGAAAGCTAGTACCTACAATGTTTTATCTCATGAGTGCAGGCTAACCATACTTGTGTGTGTCTTGTGTGTGCACATTGTCTTTGCTCAGTTTAGTCACAAAATACTGATACTGACTTTAGTAGTAAGACACAAGAGCGCGTATCTATCGCACTGTAACGAGGTGCATTGCGTGCTACCTCGTTGCCACGTTTTCTACTTCATTTCTCATCTCATTTACCATTTTCATCTAAATTCAAATATATTTAATTTTGGAATTCATTCAAAATCATCCGTCAATCATCCATTTTTTATTATTCATTCCATCTCCAACTTTTGCTTTCGTAACATCTGTGTTTTCATTATTTTCAAATGTGTTTGTGTTTTTGTTATTATCACTATCTCAATACTATACTAGTGAAAGTTTAAAAGTCTTTTACTTCTTATTTGCCATCCTAGTAAACTAAATTCGGTGTGTGTGTCGGCCATACTTCTTTCTTACTCTTCATCTTAAACGTAGTTGCCCCGCAGGCTCGTTCAGGAGCTAGACGAGCCGCGGGTGTAACAGCACTATACTACAAGTATGGCTGGCCTGCTCTTGAATTAAAATAACTGTACCTGCATAGTATTCCGTGGTCGTCTAGTATGATACTTAAACGAAATATGATACGAATACGGGTTTGTTCAATTCTAAGCCAAAAACTGCTAGGCAAATGTCGGCGAGCGCGCAATGGGGGCAATGTAAAACATATATGTATGTATGTACATGTATCTATAGTCTCCTTGAATATATGTACTATATGACGTAATCGAAACGTCATCCAGGGAAGTAGCCGCTCGCCGAAAAAACAAAAAGGAATAACAAATTTCCTACCTTGACCGCCGGACTTCCCTTTCGCTTCGCTGATAGAACTCTAGCTCCGACCGCACTGCAACTGTCGCTCACCGCTGACGTTGTGATAACCAGACGAGACGCAGGACACAAGACCAAGGAATCACTGCACAACCTGTGGGATTATGATAAGTTGATTTCCATGCATACTCATAAGTGATAGCTAGAGAATAATACAAATACATATAAAATATCATAAGGGTTGGATAGTCATGGTCAGTCACACACTCAACAGTGTGTCTATAGTCAACAGTATTGTCAGGTAGTCGTCGCGACAGTATTAGTAGTAGTCATACATGGCTTACCAACTGACTTATCGTTCCCCATCCCGGACCAGAGCCCCAGAGGGCAACCTAGGTCAACTATAAGGCCAGATAAATGGTGATCACTGATCATAGTAATTTTGAGTAGGAACGCAATTCTATAAAGGCCAACATCTACTAGTGCAGAAAGACATTTCTGCACCAGTATAATTCAACCTTCATAGAAACTCCCATTCCCGTAATTTTGAGTAGGAACGCAATTCTATAAAGGCCAACATCTACTAGTGCAGAAAGACATTTCTGCACCAGTATAATTCAACCTTCATAGAAACTCCCATTCCCCTATATCGCCCAACATCTATAGGGCGATACTGGCGCCAGCTCCTATGTCCCAGACCTCAGCCGGGAGACTTGCACACTTGGACTTCCCCCACAAGTGGCCTCCAGGTGGCGCGACCACCGGTACAACACATAACACAACAACAGAGCTCTCAACATCACATTTCACAGTATGATACATTTATCATACTCGATACCAATTGGGAGGCCACATATCATAAGTTAAACAGTTCAGATAGCAAGTCAGTCCAAGTAATTAGTCTGTGGGGAAGTCATACATAGTCAGGTCAAACACGTGGCACAGTTATACATGACAAATATATATATATATACATGGACATCTCTAAGAGCTCGAAACACATCAAGACTACTTAGCTTTATATTCCCAGAGTTCCACCGCTGCTCCAGAGTCTGCCGCCACGCGACATAGATTTCTCTTACACTTCTTGCTTCTCCGGCCACTGACACAAGACTGAACGACAGCTAACCACATTTGACCTAACACGACCCTTTTGGCGGGAAACTAACAACCCCTACCACTCAAAGACATCAACCAATCAGAAGCGAATCACAATTCCAATATGGCTTCTGCTGTAGCCAATCATCATCGACCCAACCAGTATGGCCGCTCTGTTAGTAAACAAAAACTACCCAACCTTAAAATAATCCTTGTGTTGCCAATATTTAAAACATTATTATAGTTGGCCAACGGATTGGTCCAACATGGCCAAATTCTGCCAATTTCGCGTTCGTCGCGACACACCCGGCCGACAAGAAGTGAGCCACGAGGCTGTTGCTTAATTCACGTATCTCAGCCACCGCTTTAACTGTCGTTGTCCAATTTGACAATATGTCACTTACACTAAGTGTTATCATTATCAGCACACTTTGGAAAATATTCTTAACTTCAATTCCTTTTCTATAACACTTCTTACAATCTCTTATGTCATACTCAATTACTTTCCAATAGAAAGTCCCCAATCTCCTTTTCGGCCTCCTGCCGATTCATTGCATTTCAACCTTTCAATAAAAAAAACCACAAACGGAGTCGATATCTTTCGTCTCAAATTCTGTACTAATAAACTTAAAACCCGATGCCAAATTGTCTGGTTCTGTTTTCACCTGATAGGGCTTCGCAACTATCTGATGAAGTCTCATATCTGTGGCATCTTTTGATATCATCAGTTGTTTGATTTGCGACAGTGCAAATAAACGTGTTTTCCTTTCCATCTCTCCATTTGAACATTATCTCATTCAATCCCTGTTGGCATAGTGGTCCTTGTTGGCATTCCCCTAGTGGCTGGCTCAATATATCTCGTAGAGCAAGTTCTCTAATGTCTTGAGATAATCATCTCAATGTTTTCAATAGTACTATTCAACATTCTCACATTGATATGTAAGCTTTAACCATTCCGACTTCATTAAACGTAAGATTTGCTAGAAGGTTATCTCAGTAGACTACGTCCGACCAAATCCGATATCACTTGGCTCATCATTGGAATCCATATCTTTCTTTCCCGTAAACTTATAACTCGATTCTTATAACAGTCAAAAAGTTATAACCGTTCGCAAAATTTCCGTCAACGTAATAGTAACTAACTCAATAATGCAGTTCGCCTTATCTTCTCAACGTTATTCTACTCAAATGTGTTACTCAGACTCCATCATGAGACTTTCTTCCGACCTCGTTAGGAAGAACCTCCCGCGACAGGAAAAGTTGTTGTTCCAGGTACCAAAGACCAACAACTCTCGTCTGACAACGAGAAATTACAAACATTTTACGCCGTTTAAATTAGGTTGTATTCTTACTCCTGTTACGTACCTAATCTTTAACATAAAGCATCGTAATCTGTGTATAATATCCGTCTTCATTACCTTTATGACTTTATACCGACCTATGTCGCGAGTAAGCTATTGTCATGATGAATTTTACAATAATACAGCTTATTTCAGTTTAGTTTACTTTAAAGAATTTATCGAACCAGCAGCGCTTTTCAGAACAACAATAACAGTCTCAATCTTTCTAACTACGCGTAACGCTACACGGCTAACTATTTAACCAACGCAGCTTAATATTTTGCGAACTAAACCTCGCATCTTATCGAATAGACTCGCATCAGACCAGCCTTTTTCACCGTAACTTCACTACCGAGTTACATCCCCTTACTCAGATACAACGATAACCGTAATTGCTATAGGTCTATTATCGGATCATTATATCGCAACTAAACATTTACATGAACGCTCTTCATTCCTCGCTATTCTCGGCGTTTCAATATTGCTTTCAATTGAACAACTGTAACAATTTCAAACTCCAACATACCACAACGACTAATTACTGTTGTTCACAATCTACCCATCTTCAATATACAAGCATACTGCACTGAGACACATCCTCCTGTGTCTGACCAGGAACAACTGAAAGGCAATACGCCTCCACTTGTTTAACCAGGAGCAACTGAAAAGCAATACGACTCCACTTGTCTAACCAGTAACAACTGAAAGGCAACACGACTCCACGTGCCCAACCTGTAACTGAAAGGCAATACGACTCCACGTGCCCAACCTGTAACTGAAAGGCAATACGACTCCACTCTTCGACTTCAGAAAAGCTCGAACACTGAAACAATTGACACAACTTCGACCACAAGACAGCATAAGAGAAATCAAGTACCGAAAATATCCTTTTACATGACGAATGTTTGAGCTTATCTTTCTAACCGTCTCAAATTAAACTCGTATTACAGGTATTTTCATGTCCTAACTCCGTGTGTATTTTAACTCCGCCTTCAATTCAGTTTCCATCGCATCGCATAGTTCTCGTAAAGATTAAAAATCGCCTTCTTTACGATTCTTTTCCGTACCTTTCGACTAACGCATAGCTCCTTGTGTATCACGCTCAAACTTCTAAATTCGATATACCAACTTCATTCTAGTACTTCAGTGTCTGTCCAAAATTGATAACTTTATTTCTTGTCTCTAAATGACTCAAATCTAAATTCGTGTATTCATAATTACGCCATCCTTATCAATTACACAATACAATACAATACAAATATTCCCTTTATTATACTATCAATTTATTAATTAATTTCATGTTCAAAGTTGTTTAACTCCAATAATACTCTGTCTTTTAGTTTCTTCTGCAATAATAAACAACCAAATCAAAACTGTCAGAAAACCTTTCTTTATACGGTATATTATATCAATCGCTAAACGGTTAGTTCTCTACTACTGTCACTATTAGCATTACGCTGAGGCAGCGCTCTTTCACTGCTTTGATATAAAGTATTGTTATGATACCTACTTTGATTTTTCGTAAATGCTATCGTCATTGTAGTAAATAAAGACATATTATCTACTACAAGATTGTAAGTAGGTACATTTTACCATCTATTACTACCGTATAAACCTTTCATACGACTGAACAACAATTACAATTAAAATTATATCCACAATTCATAAGAAGAAATGTTTGAATCCGACCTTTCTATTGTTCACTAAACAAATCGTACCTATAAGAGTTATTAATTTCCCGTTGAACTAAACTTTCTTCAATATCTATGTTCGATTCACTTGAAACTCGGCCCACGATAATCAGTGATACTGCACAATAATTTATCTCGTTAGATGGACAACATTACCAACATTACCGACCTTATTTCAATCTATATTTTAGCGACTAACCATTTACTAATTCATTGTGTTTCAAACAAATAAAATCTTCGCGTAATAGTACTTATCTGTGATAAGTCAAGTTACAAAAATTATTAGCAATACCGACTACATTGTACCCAACTAAACAACAATTGACTAAAATTGTACTCTTCAAATATTCGATGAAGAACACCGTTCAAAATTAAATACTATACCTTCAATGATCGGGAATGTAGTCGCATCACACAATAACAACGAATCATCGCGATTTAAAACTTCATGAGATAACTACACCACTACTTCTAAACGCCTACGATTTCAAACATCATTAACGAACTTCACAATGGCAGCGTTAACTTTATTTAATCATCAAGTTATTTAACCCTTGGAAAAACTTAGTTTATCTCGACAGCTCGGATTATTAAACTAAAATGACATTTATGTTCCTTACTATAAGCTATAAGCCTTTATACTTATATTTCCAACAAAAATATTCGGAACTGCTACGCCAATAATAATCCTTGATCAAAACAAATGCAAACTTTATTCTATCCATTAATATCCAAGTCAATTTCCAAAATCCCTTAAGGCAAATTATTTGTCTGATCAAGTACCATGTAAACGTTACTTAGTACGTTATTTAGTATTTCAGTTAACTAAACTATAGATAGGTAGGTATTAACTTTACAAAATTGTATTCACTATCTCGCGGTTCTAACAAAATTAAACATATTTATCTCATCCGTTGGCTTCTTAACAACAATAACTCAGAATAAAAATTAAGAATATATTAAGTTCTTTAAGGAATGGAATACTACTAATTTATCTCGCTTATCTGTCACTATTTGATACCACAATCTTAAACGATCACGACTTTATCCCTTAAAGAGTTCGAATAATAAAAGCACTTCCATTCAACGTATTAACATATTTAAGCACAACTAACACAAAAATTTGCACAGCCAGTAGGTACATAAAACATAACTTGAATTCACAACTTTACATGACCTACAACTGGCGCATCTCTACGCAATTAAAGGACTACCTTTATGTAATTTGAACATTTCAATTACTCTATCCGCGATCTGGATAAAAACTATTCGTGAACTCAATCTAAATATTCGATTCAAGTGCTCCGCCTGCACTTAGATAACCCGGCTATGACTAACTTTATCATATAGTAGGTTTCCTTTAACAAATACACAATACGCTAACTCACCAGGTTAACCTTTCTGACAAATCATATTCACTTCCGTAAAGCTATCCAAATTGGAACATTATCGTATTGCTTGCTATAAAGACCGTGTCTACCGTTAACTTTCAAAATTATAGTTCCCTGAAAATCTACTGCTTTCAACTAAAGCGCTCTCACCTTATTTTAGTAGTCAATTCAGCCTTAAGACTTCGTTACGTTCACCCAACATACCTTTAGCTTACAACAATACGTTACTATTACTTAGTATCTAATTTTATTCAATTTGTTCGCGAATTTATAGCGATAATATTCCATTTCCAATTAATTCAATTTATAACATTAATAAACTTTAACAACCGCATGTAACCTTCTCGAAAGCACTCCAACTTCCTTATCGATATTACCCGCTTCATTACTCTGAACTGAACGTCATTATTAAGAGTAAATCGTTAAAAAGGCAAAATTTAGTTTACAATGTTCAAATTCTCAATTAATCCCTCAATTCATTTTGAATCGTAGATAACAACAAATCAATTCGTATTTATATCATTATAATATAACATTACATATTTATGTGTACCTATGTAAGTTCAAGTAGGCAGTTGTCGTTTGTCGAGGCCGTAATATCTTGTGGGGGGAGGAGAGGAACTTGTAATTCTGATTCTGATAAATTATTCAAGATCATCACACAAAGATCACGATATTATTCCTATCTTAATACTAATATCGAGTTTATACTAAACATGGAAAGCTATTAATTAATTACGCTATTGAAAGAAAGCAAATAGAAACTATCTATTTATTTACTACTTATCGCGTTTCAGTTTCCAGTTTGATAATCTATTTTACAAGTAGAACCTGAAAATGATTAACTTTTACTACTACATTATCCAAATACTCATTACTTTCGAACACAGTCAAAACCATTTATGCAAATGTATCAATACAAATAAAAATAACTATTACTTTTCTGTTCCAGATTCAACTACAATTCAATTCCGTATTAGTATGAACCGAAACAATACTAAAAAATTATACTTCAGTGAAACTATATATGTAGCTAAACCACGCTAAACTTAGAAAAATATCGGTCAATTCTGTAAACGTTACGTTAACTAAACGAATTACAAATATATATAAATAAAGTTATGTCCACAAATTTATACACTCGATCCTTCAAGAATAGGGTCTTAAGTTGTGACTAGTGTATCTTACCATATTTTGGATCGGCATACCTACCAACGATATACTCAATATTGTAAACACTAACTACTGAACGTAATAATACTATCTATCTATATTCAATATAGTGAGCCAGACTTGACGCTAAAAAGGCTTAGTAAAATTGCAAAACCCGAGAAATAAGAATCAAGAAAAATTACTTTAATCCTTCGTAAATCTGAATTTATCTCAATCTTGTTAAATGAATCAAATCTATAAGTACCTACTATTATTTAATACATATTAGCAAAAATTCAAAAACAACAGTGACTGGCTATCTTCTCGTTACACTAGTAGTCGCGAATTCTTCAAACCAACCATACCAAACCAAACTAATACAATATAATACTAACCAAATCAATCTAAGTAAACAAGTATCTATTTACATCCATTCAACGACTAGACGATTCGAACTTTATACACTAAGTAACTAACCAGAAATTAAAACACCTCAGCTACAGCAATACTTCTATGATAGAGAAGAAACTTCGTTATTTCTTCATATTCCAACAATGCATCCTAAAATTCACCGGTCGACGTAATTGTATTTATTCAATGTCATATTAGCGAGTACGCATACTACCGGTACTGGTCTAAAACTCCTGTTTGTGAAAACTTCTAATTAACTATCCGGATAAATCGAGCAACCGTTCTCAAAAAATACGCATCAGCTATTTTTATTATCGTAGGCACTTCATCAATGCTTTATTTATTAGCTACATCAATAGTCTAGAATTAAATGGCAAAAATAATATCAATCTACTTATCACTCCGTAGAACATAAAAAAATAGTATCAAGAAAATCCGAAAACCAAACCTAATACTGTTTCATAGAAATGTAACCCGTCGTAAAATACAATTATTTAATAAGTAATGTGTCTATAGTTGCTCATCACACGTATGGTTCGCGGCGGATAAATGTAGTAAAGAATTTTAATATGATATTTTTTATTTATTTATTTTTATTTTTTATTTGATATTTTTAATTTGATATTTCAAATTAAGTTCAATATATAACGTTATAAACAGACCTAGACATCTCTTAATATTGTATTACATTTATTAGAATGACGTTATAATTTCTACCATTCCTAAGATTTACTGTACTTACACCACCTTGAAAAAGTGTATAGGAAATTTAGTAAAATCAAAAAGTTAATCAATGTAAACAAATGATTCACGCGGCAACTTGGTAAGGTTAAATCTACTATGTACCCCCCTCTCTTCTATACTCAAAACTGACGCTAACTCAAATCTATAAAATCTTTACCTTAGTTCACGGTACTAAAAAAATATTAATTATTCTAATCTCGAAATAATTTAACTTTAAGTAGGTAGGTGCAAAAATGTTTCGTAAAAAATATTTGTTATTAACTATTACCACTCTCCGCTTACAAATATCTAAGTAATGATTTCACTACCTACTCATATTAAGAAAATATAACAAACAACAGGTCCTACAATTTTTCATCATAATAAGCCCTGCAATAATGGATAGGAAAAATAATAACGTCACGATATAATAATAATAATAATGTGTGTTAACTAGCATCATTACTTCCGTTGCAAAAACATACTATTTAGTGCTATTTAGAAAATTCAAGTACCTACTTCCTAAACGCAGCACTACTACTTCATATCAATGACCGAGTAAATAAATTACAACTTCAAACTCTAATAGAATTTACCTATTTCTAAAGAAGTGAGTATGAACACCCACTTGCTACCATAATCGCTTGGTACGTGTCACACCACTCGACAAGAATAAGTCACCATTAAAAAAAAGAAATAACTGTCACTAACTTCGTCAAATTAAATTTACTGCCAAATTAGTTATTTCGATTCTAGGTTTTAACAATAATTATAACATTACACTGCGCTCTGTAGTAAAATTCCTTTACAATTTGCTAGATTTTTGAATTTAAAGATAAATTCTCACGCCCCACAGACTTTAACGGATAATAAAAAACAAAACACTACTACAAAAATGTAAAATCTTGTATTCTACTAATGGAACTTTACTCTCTGACAAACTCAAGTCAAGGCGGTATAACCCGTAAATCTTTGCCTACACCTTTCGCGAGTATAAATTTTATTGTGGGTGGGTAGACTAAAACGATATCTGACGCATATTCTACAAAGTCCAATTTTTACTCCTCGATACTCTAAGGTTGACTGGAATAATAAGACCTACCTTTCACAACTTTTCCGTACGGTACGTTTTATGTCCCCTTTTTTTTGCAATGAAGTACCTACACATCAACGGTGTGTATGCGCAACGATATCTTCTCAAATTTTGGAACGTCTGCTCTGCTACAAAACTACCTCTTAATTTTTCCAAAACAATTGACGTAGGTTTGCTAGGGACGTATTACTCGTATCTCGATTTATAATAATTTTATCGCGGAAAATTTAACAACGCGTCCTACAAATATGAATTACTAAAGTGATAGGTTTAGATGAATGAAAAATCAAGAATTACGATTATTAGACTTATTAGTATACAAGACATTGTATGTAATATTCGTTCGTCTCCTCCCTATCCCATAGAAAAGGTCCCTTTAGACAGCTACCGGCAAATAGTATTGCCGTTTGATTAAATTAGAATTTTCTCAAAACACGCGGAATAAATATCTATTTATACTCCCTCATATTCCTAGCCAAGATCTCAATGTATGTACCGATTGCGTGAACTAGATGAAAAATACACTTGCAACAAGAACAGATACACAAGGAGCCGTGCCTATTTTATCAACGTATTCGTTTAATCTCACGTAGTAGGTATTACCCTGTACCATGACGCCAAACAATGTAACATTAAAATTTCGCGTTACTACTTCTAATAACGACTGGTAAAATACAAGCGTCTAAGACCACTATCCTTTTGTCATCGATTTATAACGGGCCCTGTTATAAACCAATGCCATCCATGACAAGTATCAACCAAACCACCTCTTGGTATTGGCTGGTCCTTGGTACAGGTAATTAGATAAATGGGCAAAACAATATCCGAAAATTACATACGTTTAAAAGTAACTTATCGCTGCCTTGTACCAATAACTAACGTGTTCGTAACACTACCCGCAATTCGAAAGTTTATACGACGTACGGTAAAATCTCATTCACACTATCTTTCTGGGGAAAGGCAAATTTCTGAGCACGATACAGCCTATGCTGTTCTTCGATGTAAAAAATTATTAAAATAATTTTATCATATCTGTAGCCTCATCATTTAGCCAGAATGCCACTAGGTTAACGGAATGCCAACAAATTAAATCTTCATGTATAGCCACTTCTCTAAAAAGGTTTGTACATCATCAAATCTTGCTGAATCTCATATCCCAGCACATCTCCACCATGTCGGCGAGCGCGCAATGGGGGCAATGTAAAACATATATGTATGTATGTACATGTATCTATAGTCTCCTTGAATATATGTACTATATGACGTAATCGAAACGTCATCCAGGGAAGTAGCCGCTCGCCGAAAAAACAAAAAGGAATAACAAATTTCCTACCTTGACCGCCGGACTTCCCTTTCGCTTCGCTGATAGAACTCTAGCTCCGACCGCACTGCAACTGTCGCTCACCGCTGACGTTGTGATAACCAGACGAGACGCAGGACACAAGACCAAGGAATCACTGCACAACCTGTGGGATTATGATAAGTTGATTTCCATGCATACTCATAAGTGATAGCTAGAGAATAATACAAATACATATAAAATATCATAAGGGTTGGATAGTCATGGTCAGTCACACACTCAACAGTGTGTCTATAGTCAACAGTATTGTCAGGTAGTCGTCGCGACAGTATTAGTAGTAGTCATACATGGCTTACCAACTGACTTATCGTTCCCCATCCCGGACCAGAGCCCCAGAGGGCAACCTAGGTCAACTATAAGGCCAGATAAATGGTGATCACTGATCATAGTAATTTTGAGTAGGAACGCAATTCTATAAAGGCCAACATCTACTAGTGCAGAAAGACATTTCTGCACCAGTATAATTCAACCTTCATAGAAACTCCCATTCCCGTAATTTTGAGTAGGAACGCAATTCTATAAAGGCCAACATCTACTAGTGCAGAAAGACATTTCTGCACCAGTATAATTCAACCTTCATAGAAACTCCCATTCCCCTATATCGCCCAACATCTATAGGGCGATACTGGCGCCAGCTCCTATGTCCCAGACCTCAGCCGGGAGACTTGCACACTTGGACTTCCCCCACAAGTGGCCTCCAGGTGGCGCGACCACCGGTACAACACATAACACAACAACAGAGCTCTCAACATCACATTTCACAGTATGATACATTTATCATACTCGATACCAATTGGGAGGCCACATATCATAAGTTAAACAGCTCAGATAGCAAGTCAGTCCAAGTAATTAGTCTGTGGGGAAGTCATACATAGTCAGGTCAAACACGTGGCACAGTTATACATGACAAATATATATATATATACATGGACATCTCTAAGAGCTCGAAACACATCAAGACTACTTAGCTTTATATTCCCAGAGTTCCACCGCTGCTCCAGAGTCTGCCGCCACGCGACATAGATTTCTCTTACACTTCTTGCTTCTCCGGCCACTGACACAAGACTGAACGACAGCTAACCACATTTGACCTAACACGACCTTTTTGGCGGGAAACTAACAACCCCTACCACTCAAAGACATCAACCAATCAGAAGCGAATCACAATTCCAATATGGCTTCTGCTGTAGCCAATCATCATCGACCCAACCAGTATGGCCGCTCTGTTAGTAAACAAAAACTACCCAACCTTAAAATAATCCTTGTGTTGCCAATATTTAAAACATTATTATAGTTGGCCAACGGATTGGTCCAACATGGCCAAATTCTGCCAATTTCGCGTTCGTCGCGACAGCAAATATCCCATCTCATCCTCTCTTGATTTTTACGTCCTATTCACCTGGATTTATTATAGCTGTCAAAGTTGGGGGACTATCTAATAATGCCATTTGACCTTTACCTTGCCTCTCGCAACTTTAGCGCTCTATAAATTGACCTTAATTCAACATCTGCTTGAAATGAAGCTGTTTTATCGATGCAATCTCGCGTCGTTACTCTTCAAGAACAGCTCCGTAGGCAAGTGGTAAAACGCTCTACTCATATTACGGAAGTTCAAGGTTCGAATCCTGGTGAGGCACTTGTCAAACAAATATCACTTGTGAAAATTTCCCAGTTTAGTTAGGACTTTGCAGGTTAAATCACCTGATTATCTGAAAAGATGATTCCGTGGTTCGGAAGGTACGTAAAGCTTTTGATCCCGGGTACTATCTACGGATGCAGCCGTTACGTGAGCCATATCTTGTGCCTTAGGCGGCTCAATAATTCTGACACGAGTGTTCGTGAGCTAGGTTAACCTCAAAATTAACACGACAAGAAAGAAAAATCTTCAAGATATGATTTTTGTTAAAAGTAGGTAAGTATGTAAGTGTGAGCTTTGGATCACAATGAAAATGTAGACTTATCTAACGTTCAGCTATCGGATCTTAAACAAGGTAGAGAATATTTACCAGGTTCAAAAAAAGCGACCCTGTTTACAGAAAATATAAATTCCCTGGACATGGTTGACTAAGACCTATTCACCCTAATTTAGGGTAAACTCGAGCCCCTCTGTAATTGTGTGAGTATTTAAAGTATCATTTCAGATTTTTCTAATACACATTTTTCATAGTCAAAGATTCAATATTTGTCTACACGCCATACTATTGTCAACCGTCCTTGCTTGCCGTTGTTGTCGTAATAACAGGTATTTTTTATCATACACTATTATTAATGATATCTAGGTTAGTTTTTATAAGGAACTAGTTGTATCTATTACGTGGTGTGTTTTACGATTTTCATCAATTATTGACGAGTGAGCTTAGGAATTCTTTAGAAGCTAATTCAAATAGGTATACAGTAGATATGGATACCAATATGATAAACAAGATAGCGTAATAATGTTTTGTATTGAAAAATCTGAGTAAGTTTTTAAAATAAATAAACCTTAATACGCCCATGACGTCACCCTGCTGAGAAAACCACTTATATCCTTTCAACAAAACTTTACAGAAGACAAAAAACTATCTACTGAAAAAAAAAGTATGATAGGTAAATACTAATTATGTTGTTTGTTATTTATTATAATGATTATCTTTAGAGCTTTTAAACAAATGCGTAAATTTTATAAGTGCAAATACTGCGAGTTTTTTTGCCTAATTTGTAAAATAAGAAATTAGTCAAAAGCTGTCCTATACGAGGTTTTCTGAGCAGGGTGACGATAACTACTCTCTTGGCAGGTAAAACACTGCGTATAATGAAATATTATCATACAATAAAAAATAAAAGCTTACCAGCTGAGAAACGTAAACATCAACAAATTTAAGTCAGCTTCATACCTAAAACAAACAAAAAACACAGTTAAATTAGATACAAGAATGGAGGTAAAAAATTGGTCAAGTGCATATAGAGGTTAGGTACGTGATTCAAAACAACTAGACTCTGAGGCCACTATAAAAAGAAATTGATGCAAATCAAACCTTCTATTTAAAAAATAAACTTTGCAAGATCTTTTGACGAAAATGTCTTGATTTTTCATTTGTCTGCTCAGATATTATTTATTGATACAAATTTTGCAATAATTACAATGTAATAAAATTTATGTTAAATACATAATATTTAAAAAAATAATCTTATTAAGTACCTACCTACACAATTAAACGAGAAAAAGTAAATTATCTTCCATTAATGAAATTGAATTGATTTTTCTATTATCTGCACTTTTCGTGATTCAAAAAAGCCCGTGGCGTAATTTTTAAAGATAATTTATAAATTAACATTTTATTCACATGGCCGTAAACACAGCAGTTCACTTTTAATATGGCCCCCGAAACAAAAGCCTGCACCGAACCATTTCACTTCATTCGAATGATAAACTAAACAATGGAACATCGTGGCTCCTCGACATTTTGCAACTCTATCATAACAACTCTACATTGCATTTTGAGTTTATTTTCAACTGCCTTAGGGTTTAAAGCACCATTCTATTACACAATAATGTTCATCAAGCTTGTATTGTAATTTTGTGTTTTATTCCGATACCATAAGGTGCAACGACCGTTGGTGGGGAGTGGTCGTAGTGCGTAGTACTATTTTGAGGTCAGTTGGTAAAGGTGCATGGCGTAGTTCTCCATTGAAATAACTTGGAGCCAAACCGGACGGACGAAAATGAAAGTAAGAATACTCTTACGGAATTTAAATGATTAGTAAATGTTCCGGTAAACAGTTTTGGAGAGTTTTATTGTTTCTTTGTCTTCTATATTGTGTGTGTTAGAATACAAAACAAATTATTCCTATGATAATAATCGTATTTGGAATATATTTTAACCGTTTTTCTCGTGGGAATGAGGTATTTTTCCGCGGTAAAAAGTAGCGTACGTGATATTCTGATGATGTATAAGCTAGATTACTGTAAAGTTTAATTAAAATCCATTCAGTAGTTTTTGTGTGAAAGAGTAACATCCATCCATACTCACAAAATTTTGCGTTTATAATATTAGCAGGATGTATTTCAAAGGAAACATTTCGAAATAACAACCATTTCGTACTTACATAGAACATAAATTAAACACAACTTAAAACATAACTCAACGCTATTTCAAGCTTAAAACAGGTTAAATTATCCACTAAATGTACACCGCAATCAACCAAGTTCTAGCAAGGTGGAGCGCTGAACACACAGCGGTTAAAACATCTAGACAAATGGACCAAACGAATGTTTTACTCTAAATAAGAGAGGTATACTTAGTTTCAACCTGAAAACTATGTTATATAGATATACATAAGTTCATAGTTGTTTAGCTCTAGTCATTTGCTACAAAGCGACCAAAAGATCGGAAAGAAGCCATCATTATCTTATTTTAAAATATAGCACACTGTGAAAAATACAATCAGTGAAATGGACAAACCGGGAAAGTAACAAACTGGGAATTGGACTTACGGAGACCAAGTAGACGAACGGGGAAATGGATGAAGAGTGCCGAATTGGACTGAAGATTTGTTGCGTCCGTAACTTTATACACCGTGAAATTTAACTGCTTAGAGAATAAATATACATAGAGCACGCGCATCGCTCCGCTGCCTTTATGTCAAGCGTAAGCAAATTTTGGCAGATTTTGTATGGGCGGTGAAATCAATAACATTTTTCTTTTTTGATTTGTTCCTCAAGTCATGTTTGCAACTTATGACGGCACATTTCAAAATGTTCTCCTATTAAATTTCTTATTTTCACCGGGAAAAATAATCTGCTCCGATAACCATTTTATACTAAACGAACGCGCTGAAGATATTCGGACTGTTCATATCCGTGCTTACGGTTCATACTCGATAGGCGTACTCTATCCCTCCCAGAAATTTTTCTATTTATACTCTAAGTTTAACTGGTTGTTTATCCGCAACATAATAGTAGTACTGATGAAACTGAACAACTTTCCCTGAAGAACATAGATAGAAATCTCAAAATTAAAATTTAACTTGTCATACAAAGTGGCCCGTCACGTGACTGAAGTTTATTATGAAAAGATGAATTTTAATTTTGAGTTTTCAACCTTTCTTCCTTAGGAAAAGTTGTTCAGTTTCATGAGTAATACCAACCACTATGTTGCGGACAATCAACCAGTTAAATTTCACGGTGTGTTAATAATTCATTTAAAAATAGAAAGCATAGGTATATCCTTGTGTAAATTTGTATATGCTTCGTTGATAAAAAAACGATGACGAGGCAAGGTCAGCAAAAAATTGTCACGTCATTAATTTAATGAAACTGTCCTAAATGCACTTCATTGCTTTATTTGTCCAAAATAAAATCACCTTTTAGAAGTGTTTTCCATGCTTGTTTGTAGGATAAATTTAAAGATTTTTATGTCTCTTTCCCACCTTTTCATAACCGATTTCGGAGAAGAATTCTAGATTTTCCACAAGCCTTCATATTTTTCAAACATAGTAGGTAGGTACCTAATATTTATTATTATTCTAACTCAGGAACTAAGCTGGCGTAAGTTACGTAACTCTCTCAGTCTAACCCGTTTGGCTAGTTCAAAAAACTTGTTCTCCTGGGATTTCCACTCCATGGATAAATAAAGCTAACGATTCAATACAACAGGAAAGATTTTACAAAAGGAATACATTTTACGTGTTTACATTCATCTTTTATGATGTCGGTCTACACAGGTTTAAGCTTGAAGGGATCCTTTGAAAAGGTGCTTAAGCGTCAATAAAATCGAATAAAGATTTTTTTCATTTCATTGCTCAAGTAAAAGGTTTTTAGAAAGGCACTTAAAAGGACGAGATTTTGAATAAATGTATTTATACTATACTCTGTGTATTTTTAGTTTTATTTTATTTGACAGTTTGAATTGAATTTATCTTATTTACGCGGGTATTATCGCTGTTATCTTATGATAATATAATATTATTATGATTATTGAAAATGTCTACGTTTCATAGTAACTATGACAGTGAATCACGATTATATTATTTTAATATGAAGAAACAAAACGTGAAAGCCTAAAAATATATCTAGGGAATGAATCGTAAAACCACGACTCTATGCACATCATGTAAACTGCAAAATGTACTTTATTTTTGTTGTTCAACAAAAACATGCAAAAGATTTCGCTTATAATCTAAAAGGGATCGAAGCTGACAACAGGATTTGTGACGTAGGTTAACTTGAAAACCCACGCGATAAGCAAACAAGCAGAAGGGTTTGAGTTCCTTTAATGTTTGTAATAAATGAAGTACTAGAAGCCTAACTCGTGTTGAATATAAGAACAAGACACTAGAATCTAGACCGTAAAGCTTAAATTTTACCAGAGTTCAGCCGAAACAGTTCACATTTGCTTAACTTTAACAACTGTTTAACAGCGACAGCTCCTTAGGGATCTCAGCAAAGTGCATCTCATTCCAGAGGAGGAAATTAAAGTAACAATGTAAACTGTAGCTGTGGGAAAACTTTTCTATGAATGCTGCTATGCAAATTGCAATTGTGTTTTTTTTGTTGTCAACAATGAGATACAAACAAGTCTACGAATAAAAGACTATGCTATTTTTGGTTGAAGTTTGTAAAGCTGACCTTAGCCTTGCCACCATAAAGGAAAAAAAAATTCCACGCCCGGAATCGGATCTTTTGGAAAACTGCGATTAATAAATGAAATTAAAAAATAATAAGCTGTCGAATCGATTCTATATTATTTTTTATCGACTACTTCACATCACTAAAAATCAACAACACAATTTTCTGCTACAAAATTGACCACGAAAATTGTAAAAACCAAGCGGTTTACTACTCACCAGAAAAATGTGATACCAGCAAGCTTTGTAGTTTTGTTTGCGACATGGTTTTGGCACAATTTCACTGCACAATTAACCTTTTTGTGTCATTTATTTAATTTTTTATATTTTTTGACAGAACATCACGACATGTCGTGATCGACTATTTGAAAGAAAAGTGTGAATGTGTGTGTGATTCCAAAAAATATGTCTCAGCCGGCACCCATAGTACGTTTTGATTACTACTCCATTTGGGCGCGTAAAATTTTTTCTTCCTTCATGCTTGCCACTAAGTCATAGTAAATAATGCCCTTTAGCAGTAAGTATATTTATTTGGCACATTACCCCTGATGAAAACAGATTTGTTGAATTGTTTTCATTAGCCAAAATACACGAATATTAAATTTTTGAAATTAAAATAGTTCTTATTAGGAACATGAATGAGAAAAACCACTTCAATCGTAAAGTAAATCCTCATATTATTTTCCATAAACCAAGCTCCCCCTACCACAAACAAGTCCTTACTTGGCACACGTCTTCGTAGTAATACTCTTACGCAAGGATTCTGAGGTCAATCGTTATTCAACGTAAACAACCGCTCTTAATACTTGTTCATACGGTTCAATCTTGCAATATATTATAACACTAGTACCACTTCCCACGCCGTGTGATTTTGTCCCTTGTCTCACTGATATAAGAACGATGCTAAGTCAAAGGTATTCAACTTGATATGTTCTTGACTGTACTATTACTTGTTCTGTGGTAACGTTTTGTCGCATTTTTACGTCGATTTACGTGACTCGGTGACTGTTTATGAGTCAGTAATGGCAGTGTGGAGTTATATTCTGTGCTTGCGGTTAAATAGTAAGATTGCAATGGTCAGTTAGTCACACCGTTTTAACGTAACGGATTTATAGTACTGTTGAAAGGAATAACTGTGTTACTTTAATGTAGGTCAAATTATAATTGAGGAGATTCGCCTTCTTATTACATCCTGCTCTGGTTTTTAACTTTTTCACGTTGTTCATCCTCATCATCATAAGCCTTCACATCTTGTCAGATGGTTTAAGCAGCGTTAGTCAGTTTCACGTAGAATATATGAATCATTAATCATTATATATTGATGAATGTAAATAAACCACTAGAAATCGTCTTGTAAGTTTGTGAAAATGATGTTTTTTTTTTTTTAATTGACCTATGCTTGTGTCGAAAAGGTACGACCAATCAAACTTCACCGGACTTGCGGGGAAGCGGAAGACTCTACCCCAAAAAAAGTCATAGCGCGTTGATATTGAAAAACATCGTGAAGGAGACGACGCCTGAGGGGCTCTGTCTCTGATTAGAAAAATGATCTAACGATAGCTTATTCTTAAAAAAATACTTCAAAGCAACTTAATGTACATTTTAGAAATACTAGATAGATACAATATAGAAAAAGCTAAATTAGTCTAATCTAAGGCATTTCTTGTGTTGTACGTGTGAATAATTTGTTGTCAATCGAATGCTATAGACACAGGGTTCCCATGTCGAACAAAAGATCATTAGCTTCCTAAACAGATAATAGATGGCACTACGCGTACGTTCGTGAAAATAAGATTTCTTAAAATAAATCATGGGACAAATTTGACAGGAAATTTTCGTTAAATATATTTTTTTAATGGTTAAAAGCTTTTAAAGCACATGAAAACAGCTTAATTTTCATTAAATACTCATCATAAAACTCAAAATACTACAGCGCCATCACTGGCAATAGTTAGTACTACGTCAAGCCCTACCAATATCAATTTAAACGAGCTCGCGAAAAGCGTCATCTACACAATTTTATTAGAACTACTATCAAAAGAATCTGTGATAGATTGTGAAGAAGTTATCTTTTTTTCAGAGTTGCCAGTATGAACAGTTATGTATGACTTTGAACAAATTCGAAACGTTTCAAGGACTAGGAATTTTCATTATTACTTTTCTAGAAAGTTTAAATGCTTCGATTACAAAATGTATGATACTGATAAAGCGTTGTTGGAAGCAGCTTGCTTTACAAAAATGAATTTTATTTACCTTTTTATCATTTTTTGAGTATTAGGAGCTATGGATTGACACGCTATGTGTTGACGAAAAAAGAACATAACACAAAACTACGGATTCTGAAATCAATCATCAACATCATCATTGTATGTCTGCCTAAAAATAAAGAATAGTTAAAAAAAACTATTACTCTTTAGTTCATTAAAGCGAGTTTTTTATTTTTTTTAACTATTATTTATTAAAGCCCTTCCAGTTTCGCAACATTATATTGAATGTTTGTGGGCTCTAATAGTTTTGACTTCCGGCAACACTGACTGAGGTGTGCAAAAACCTGTTTTACCGACTGACCGACCAACCAAGCAAATACCTACTTAGTTTTGTTTTGTTTGTTCAACTTCTTAAAAAGTTTGTTTAATAATTGCTAATTTTATTGATTTGTTGATTGTGTATACATTCATTTTTTATAAATGAGCCTAAATGGTTGATTACGTATTTGAACTGGATCTGCAACTGCAAAAACACATATCTACGACGACGCGACAAGCCGACAACGCATCAACCGCTGCTTGGTTTTCGAAGTGTTTAGTGTTTTTACATAACGAAACAGAATGCCACATCATCACAAGTGTTCGTATTTTAGATGCGAAAATACATCAAACCAGAAATCTATGTTTAGATTCCCGTGGACGAATACAAATCTCTTAGAACAATGGCTTCGTAATTGTGGTAAGTACGAAATGTAGTTACCTACCTACCTACACTTTATTTTTGTCTGCTTGCCTAAGTACCTACTTATTGGATAAAAACTTTGAAGTTTGATGCTAAAGGGTATCTAAAATTGTTTTAGGAAATGTGACCATTGCCCATTTATCTCCTGCAGAACTGCGATCTAGATATCTATGCATTGATCATTTCAATATCAAATACGTGAGGAATGTGTCTGGCATTAGAAAAAGGTTGCGAAGAACTGCAATACCAAAACATTATCAGGCTGCTGAGAGTGAAAATCGCTCACCCGCTGCGTCTTCAGGTTCTGGTAAGATGCATAATATTATTCATATTGTTATTTATTATACATATAGCTGTCCGCCCGCGGCTACGCCCGCGTTGTTTTTTGAGTTTTCCGTAGGAATGGGATATTTTACCTTAGTCACAGAAAATATGCCTCGGTAAAAACTATCTAAGATGTTGACCAGAGATATAACGTAACACCATGCAAAACTTCATTAAAATAGGTCCAACAGTTTTGGATATGAGCCCGTACAAATAGACAAACAAAGTTACAAAAAATCTAAAAAAACTTAATAGATTCTATAATTATACTTCTTACATCCCCCTGACTTAGTTTTAAGCATTTTTTTTTCTATGTACCTACAGATTTTCGACCTCTATAGTTTTATTATCTAGATTGTGGTGGAAATACTAATGTTCTTTTGACAATATCATATACAAATTGACAATATCGTAGAGCTTTTTACATTTCTTCAAAGTCAAACAGTTTAATTGATATAACTAATATACAAACAAACAAAGTGAATTCATGTCACTTCGAATCACAATAAGCAGAATATACTTCATACTAATATTATAAAGAGGAATTGTATTTTTGTGTGTGTGTGTGTGTGTGTATGTTGGTAAAGAATAAACTCAAAAACTACTGAACCGATTTCAAAAATTTTTTCACTATTAGAAAGCTACATTCACCATAGGCTACCTTTTACGGCGGGAAAATGCCTTATTCAATACTTTAAGTTTTTCCCGTGGAAATGAGGAATTTTCCCGCGGTAAAAGTTAGCCTATGTTGCGGAAGGCCGCAAGGTCTATTCTATTTTTGTGTCAACTCCGCCCGCTTTCATTATCTCAATATTTTTTCCCATGGGAATGAGAAACTTTCTCTCAGTAAATCGTAGCCTATGTTCTTTTCTAAGATTTATTCTATCTTTGTACTAAATTTTACTAAAATCAGTTTAGTAGTTTCGGAGCCTTTTCAATTATTAGGAATATTTTAGGTTTTTTTTCCTTGGGTTACATTATAAAGTTAAGTTAAGTTATTAAGGTTCCTAATTTTTTTTAAATAAAATATATCTGTTACTCAGGTTTTATGTAGCTTCCTAACAGTGAAAGGATTTTTGATATCGGTTCAGTAGTTCTGAAGCCTATTCGTCAATGCATACAACCAAACAAATAAACCATTTCTCTTTATAATATTAGTATATACATACTAGCTGTTCGCCCCGCGGCTCCGCCCGCTCTCAAGGGTATGAAAAGTAGATGATTCCCAGACCTACTGAATACGCTCACAAAATTACATGAGAATCGGTCTAGCCGTTTCGGAGGAGTATGGGAACGAAAACTGTGACACGAGAATTTTATATATAAGATAATCTTTTTGTATTTATTAGAGCAATATATTAAAGGTTGTGTGGCATGATATTACAAAATTTAAATAATGTAACTTTCTCTACACCCCCTTCATTTCGCCTTTACTCTTTTTGTTTTTGTAAAATTATGAAACCAAACAGGTGATTACTCTATTGACAGTATAATAGCATTAACTTTAATAATATTACTGAAACCCAAATTAACAGAATTATAATCACTTTTATGGGTAGTGTACTCTGTACTCTGTATATCCTACTTTTAATAAGTAGGTAATTTAAAATATTGTTGCCTAATTGCAAAAAACATAATTGTGTAAAATATTAATTTAAAATTCAACAACATTGGGGCAGTAGGTTTGATATTCTAATACAGGACCTTCTTAGGGTTCCGTAGCCAAATGGCAAAAAACGGAACCCTTATAGATTCGTCATGTCTGTCTGTCTGTCCGTCCGTATGTCACAGCCACTTTTATCCGAAACTATAAGAGATGTAGTACTGTTGAAACTTGGTAAGTAGATGTATTTTTTGAACCGCATTAAGATTTTCACAAAAAAATCAGAAATAGAACAATAAATTTTCATACTTAGAAATAAAACTAAAAATAATTCTTCTTCAAACCCATACGTGTGTGTGGGGTATTTATGGATAGGTCTTAAAAAATGAGATTGAGTTTTCTAAAATATTTTTTTTCTAAACCGAATAGTTTGCGCGAGAGACAATTCCAATCTTATTATGGTATTTTTCATTTAAAATATGTAGTAGTATCTCGATTATCTCAATATTAGAAAGTAGATACATTTTTAAAAATTTTCGTGAAACGTTACGTCATGTTGTTATCGTGAAATAAAAAGAAAAGCTTTTAATTTAGGGAATACTCCTCGAAAGTTTTATGAGATTAATAAACGCGTGATTATAAATAAATGAATATTTAAATATAATCGGCTAGAAAGAATTTACTATAAACTTTTAAACATCGGTGTGACAGTGGTCCATCCATAGCAAGTTTTGTCAACACTTTTCCTGTGGGAACGAAGTATTTTCCCTCGATAAAAAGTAGCCTATGTCCATCCCAGAGGTCTATTCTATCTTTGTACCAAATTTCAACAAAATCGGTTTAGTGGTTTTGGCGTGAAAGTGTATCAAGACAGGCAGACAGACAGTTACTTTCGCATTTATAATATTAATAGGCTTATTATTTTCGCGGCGACTAAAAACTGATATGGCGACTAAATGTTGGCAACTAATAAATTAATACGGCTGCAATCAAATGTTTCGGCGTTTATTTAATGTAAATAAGCGGCAACACCAGGCTATCATAAAAACGAAATATTGGCGGCTACTTTAGGGTAGCTAATATATTAAGTACGACTATTGAAATTTTAGGTGAGGTACTATAAATAATTACTTGGCGACTAATATAATTACTTGGCGACTAATATTATTGGTAATATAAATAGTATTCTGTCAACTGTTAGTTGGCATATAATAAAGCAAATTCTGGGTCTTAGTAAAGGGCAGCTATAAAATTAAAACGGATATTATTTATAAATTATAAAAGGTCTCTTTTAAAATGTTTCAAATTATAATTTAAATAAAAATGGCAAACGGCGCGAGCGGCGACTGTTGAGGTTGGGTAGAAGCGGGGTACGTGCGGGCGAGGGGGGACAGAGCGGGCTATTAGCCAATTTGATTTATTTATTTTTTAACTAAAATTTGATTATTCTTTTTTTATTGATTTTTTAATAAAAATGTTTTTATATTTTGACTTTGACTTTGACGATGACGACTCTGAGGTCAAAATTGGAAAATATGGCCGCCATTTTGAACTTTTATGTTTCTCAACGGATTGCTCTCAAAATCGATATCTAGGGTCCCCAGTGGTGTCCAATGATGACTCTAATCTAAGGTCAAAATTGAAAAAATGACCGCCATTTTGAACTATTTTGTTTCTGAACGGATTGCTCTCAAAATCGATATCTAGGGTCCCCAGTGGTGGCCAATGACGACTCTGAGGTCAAAATTGGAAAAAATGGCCGCCATTTTTAACTTTTTTGTTTCTGAACGGATTGCTCTCAAAATCGATATGATGAATGGCGGTCATTGTTTGCAACTCTGATGTCAGAATCGTCATCGGAGTCTACTGGAGACCCCAAATATCGATTTTGGTAGCAATCGGGCGAGAAACAAAAAAGTTCAAAATGGCGGCCACTTTTTGCAGTTCTGATGTCAGATTCGTCATTAAGGTCTACTGGGGACCAAGATATCGATTTTGGAAGCAATCGGACGAGAAACAAAAAAGTTCAAATTGGTGGTAATTTTTTTTACAATTCGCATGTCAGAATCGTCATCGGAGTCCACTGGGGACCCCAGATATCGATTTTAGAAGCATTCGGATCAGAAACCAAAAAGTTCAAAATGGCGGCCATTTTTTCCAAATCTGACCTCAGATTCGTCATTGGACACCACTAGGGACTAGGGACCCTAGATATAGATTTTGACAGCAATCCGTTCAGAAACAAAAAAGTTCAAAAAGGCGGCCATTTTTTCCAATTTTGACCTCAGAGTCGTCATTGGACACCACTGGGGACCCTAGATATCGATTTTGAGAGCAATCCGTTCAGAAACAAAAGTTCAAAATGGCGGCCATTTTTTCCAATTTTGACCTCAGACTCGTCATTGGACACCACTGGGGACTGAATTTCTGCCGGCAGAATTTGCGCGACAGAATTTCTGCCGCTCACGACTCACAAAATTACGCTCGTGTGGCCTCACCCTTACTCTGTCCTTCGAGCCATTTATCCATGTTTACTATTATCAAGGCTACCAACTTGGCTACGGGACCGATGACAAAAAAAGGGTATATAAAATTATATTTGCATCCTATTTTAACTTTAAATAACGCCCTTAAAGTGTCGCCAAAATTACGTTTTTTGCCCTTAATTATATTTAACTACACACCCCATTTATTTTAAATAGAGGCCCTGTAGTGAATTTTTTGAATGCCTATTTGTCTTTTTTTATCTGCCATTATGTTGCTGCTTGAAAATAAATTTAGTTTCCAAAACAAAATACTCGATGCCAGTTTCAATTTAAATACTACCTTCCAATCAATTTATTTAGTAGCCACTTCATGCTTAAAATGTTACCTCACATTAGCCGCCAACCCATTATTTTTAGCACCCATTTTTATTTTTTTTGTACCCCTGATTTCGATTACTTTGTCGCCTGGTTAAATACATGCCATATTAATATAATATTATATTATATAATAATCCTTATCCCTATGGGCATTATGATATTTTTATTGTTATTGTTTAGTGGGGGACAGCGGGAAATAAATAAAAGTGGTATTCCCGTTGGAATAACAGGTCTTGTTTCTATTCCCGTTGTCCCCTACGGAGGTCAAGCCCGCTGGGAACAACGGGAATAACCCGACCACGGCTGGCCGGTAACTTGTAACTTGTACCATAAAATTAGAACTTTTTTGTAGAAATAAATTGTAACAGATGGACATATTACACAAAGCGAATAATTACATTAACAGCCATAACAGTTCGCTACTGGACATAGCCTCTCCGAAAAGACGCTTGTTCTTTCTTTGACATCGCAACTCCTTTTACTACACCCTGTGTGTAATGTTTTGGTGGTACTTATTCTACTCTGCCGGACATTACACAGCTCAAGTAATTAATTGAATTAGTTGATGTTTTTATTTTATCTGCAGATCTTAATGTCTCCTCCCCTTATGAACAAAATAAAGCAAAACCATCAAGCCAAAGCACTGGACAAGTAGCAGGCAGGATGAACAGTCCACAAACAACTGATACTCATATTATAGGAACAGGTAAGCAAGCTAAGCAAGCTGACACGCCAGATAGACCAGACACACGAGTTATTCTTTAAAGGTTCTGATTTCCTTTTTGATATAGGTACGGGATTAGTTTTTCTGTTTAATATCTGTCCATAGCCATACAGAACCCAGGGGTGCTGCTAACATAATTTTAGTTCGATTTGGCAGGTAAGAGCAGCTTTAATTAAGTATTTTATTTGCTTTTTTTACAGCTTCACCGGACCTAAAAGTTCTTACGCCTAAAAAGGTGTACCAGAATAAACGTCTGAAAATTGACGAAGATACCGATAATGAAATCCAGGTGGGGCACTGGAGCACCCCGAAAAGTAGACGGCGTCGTGTCGTGGGTGCTGACACTCCTAAGTGCAAAATATTAAAAAGAAAATTAATTGATACCAATAAGAAACTTAAGCAGGAAATTTTAAAAAATAAAAAAATGAAAAGTCGAATAACTAATAAACGTCTGGTCGATATAAATAATCATAAATTTAACAGCGAATCAAGTAAATTATTAACAACTATGCAATTAAGAAAATCAAAATCAAAAGTGCCATGGAATGATAATGAAAGAAAATTTTGCATGTCTTTATATTACAAATCACCGGCTGCTTATAATTTTTTGGTTGATTCGGGTGTTATACTCGCATCTCAATCAACTATTCACCGATGGCTGCAGGAAACTGATTGCCTGCCAGGCATCAACAATGAAATATTTGATAACATTAAAAATAAATTTTCTTGTAAATCAATTAATGAGAAAGCGTGTGCCGTATGTTTTGATGAAATGAGTATAATGGTTGATTTAGAATACACAAGCAAATTTGATTTTATTGAAGGGTATGAAGATTTTGGTGGTGGTGATAGAAATCAGAACGAGGCTAAATCAGCGCTAGTATTTATTGCCAGAGGCATTTATTCGCCGTGGAAAATGCCTTTGGCATATTTTCTTTCCTCAAAAACGGTTGATTCGGATAGGTTAGGAACTATTGTTGATTCTGTAATTAATAAATTATTTGAATGTGGCTTGTTACCGAAAGTAACGGTGTGCGATCAAGCCACAACAAATGTTAAAATGATTAAAAAAAAGGGTGCAACTGCTGATTCTCCATTTTTTTTCGTTAATGATCATAAAATTTATGCTATCTTTGATACTCCGCATTTGGTTAAAAACATAAGAAATAATCTGATTAATAATGATTATGAAATTGATAATAATCAAATTTCATTTAAAGATATAGTAACTGTTT